>ML101197.1:0-29600 GCA_003697995.1 Taxidea taxus jeffersonii
AAAAAAAAGTAAAAATAAGTCCTTATTTAAACTTTTCAAGAAGCAAGCTGGCTTCAAACACTGCTGACACACAGTTCCATCAAGACACGAAGACTTGGCCTCTCTTCCTTATTTAAGGACTTATAGTTACTGTTTTAAAAAAAAAAAAGTACCACAATGTGATGAACCTCAAAAACATGCTAAGTAACAAAGTCAAGGGCAAAAGGCCATATATTATATGATTCTATTTATAGGCAGTGTCTAGAAAGGCAAATCTAAAAAGACTGAAAGCAGGCTAGTGGTTGCCTGGGCTCGAGGAGGACATGAGGACAGAGAATAGACACGAGGATTCTGTGGATTCTCTCGGGGTAACAAAAATACTGGAAAACTGGATTACAGTGATGATTATGCAATCCCATAAATTTACTAAAAATCATTGAATTATACACTTAAAATAGACCAATGTTATGCTATTGATCACATTTCAATAAAGTTTTTTTAAACCAAATATCTTCAAAATAACACAGAATTTGATATTTCATAAAATTTCTACGCAGAAGATAAGAAGTTACTGAATCGCATTTTAAAGAAGGTCCAGAGTGAGGCCTTGGTTGGTAGAAGTTAACAGAAGGAGTGAGAAGTGGAACGAGGCTGGAATGCAGCCCTGATGTCCAGGTCGAACCATCCTCTTGGTCCTTGTAGATTTTATTTGGAGTATCTCCTTGGAGGAAGGATTTCCTTGCACTTGTCCATAGGTACTCTTGAGAGACCAACTGCTCCCTCCCTGGGCCTATGAGAGAGGACCCCTGGAACCCTCCCAGGTAAGTTCCTAGGAAAGGCCAGGAGGAGATAAGAAATGGGCTAGGGATGACACTCCATTCATCTATCTCATCCCAAGGGTGTGGAAGTTGCTGGTTGGAATCTGTACTTCTGGTTTCTAGGCTCAAAAGACTGTAGTGTCCCAGTCTCCTCTTCACCTCTCTCCAGACCAAGGATGCTGAATCCAGTTGCCTTTTAAGTCAGTCTCCACTGAGCCTCTTTGATGGGCTCTTGACATTCAAAGTGGATGAAGCCTGTCATCTACTAATCCACCCACACCAATACTCACCCATTTATCCTGATCCATTTACTCATCCCTACACCCATCTATCCAAAAATCCACCCACCAACCCACCTGTCCATCCATCCATCCATCCATCCATCCATCTACCCATCCTCCCATCTCTCCACCCATCTATCCAAAAATCCATCCACTTAGCCACTTGCCTACCCTACCCAGTCATCTAGCTCACTCTGAGCCAGTCTCCAGGCTGAACCCAGGCCCTGCCTTCAGGAGATGACTCCCTAGAGCATACTTTTTGGCACTTTTAATTTCCTAAGGCCCATTTACATTGATAGTTCACATATATTTACCAAACTTGTTGCTCCCCAGTCTCCATCATCACAGGAAATATCTGGTTTCTCACCTCCCACGCCCAGAAAGCTCATAACTCGTGTGGGTTTCTCCCAAAGTACACCCAGAACCCACCCTCTTCTTTCCATCTCCTCCACCCACCACAGTCCAAGCCGCCATGTACTGATCACCTGGATTATTACATCAGAGTTCTCACTGGCCTTCCTGGTTCTCCCCTGCTGCTCCCCTGTGGGCCCTTTTCCTCATAGCAGCTGAAGCTGGTTAGATCGTTTTGTTCCCCCATGATTTTCTGCCCCGGAATAAAATCTGAACTCTCCATCTTCTTTCTGAAGGCCCTCTGGGCCCTGTGTCTCTGTCTCACTCTCTCAATCTCTGCTTGCTCACTTGGTTGCAACCACAGTGGCCTTCCTTCTGGGCCTCAAGAGTTCAAGCTTGTTCCCTGCGCCCGGCCTTGGCACCTGCGATGCCCCAGCAGGGAAGGCCCTCCTCCGATCTTCCCCATGGCTGATTCCTGTCTGCCACTCAGAAAGGCCTTCCCTGCTCCCAGATGAAGAGAAGTCTCCCACCTCACTGGCAAGCATGTCACTCAGATTACCACACTACTTAGAACTATTTTTTGAACCCTGTCCTGAATAAATCACACTTGCTATTTACTCCTTATATTAGTCAAATTGTTGGTCTTAATTTTAAAAGAAAAAAAAAAGGGGAAAGTGCATATTGACTGATTAAACTTTTCAAGAAGCAAGCTGGCTTCAAACACTGCTGACACACGGGTTCCATCAAGACACGAAGACTTGGCCTCTCTTCCTCTGTTTCCTGACTTGGTTTTTCACCCTGAAAATGAGGAGGGTGGTACCCCCAAGACAGGGTGGATGGAAAAGACATACTGTGTGTATTTTTCCCCTCACTTGCTTCCTTCTTCCCACTCCCCTGCCCCAATACACTCCCCCAGAGGGAAGGAGTGAGAAGTGGGGTATCTCCTCACACCTTCCCTTCCAGGCTGAGTCCTGTTCTTCTCCTTCCCTCCTTAAGCATTCTGTATGGAGCCCTCTCTGGTCCTCTGCTGCATTGCAAAGACCTGTGGCAGGTGCATCTAAGCAACACCATCTCCTAGTCAGGAAGTTGAAGGTGACCCATGACAATTTACAGTGAAAAGAATTAACTACTTGGTTGTGTGGTCAGAGAAAGGGAAGAGGAGGACTTGCAGAAGTCTTGAGTGAAGGGACAGAGGTCAGGCTTGGTGCTTGGGCACATTGGAAGAGACAGAGAGGTCTGCTCCCCGCCATCAAACCTTTCCTCTGCCAAGTATGGGTGTGTGCGTTGGGGTAGAGACAACCATGCATTCATAGATGCAAGCCTCTTGCCCCAGTGGCTACATTCAAGAGTCCCTAGGGCAGAACTGTGTTTTCTTCTTCTTGGGTACTCAGTAAAACCTCCCAAGGTCTCGTGCCTCTTGCTCTTGATTGTTTCGGGCCAACCCTACTTTTTGTGTCTCTTTCCTTGTATTTGTGACTTATTCTCTCTGTCTCTACTCCTTCATTTATCTCGCAGCCTCTTTCTCTCCAGCTCTGCACGAGTTTGTGTCTTTAAAACTCTGTACCTCTTTGTCTCTTTCAAGAACGTCCCAGCCCCCCACTGTGGAGACCTGATAGCCCTTACCAAGTGTAGTTGATCCCACTTCTCAGGAAGAGCACGGTCCTGTTTCCACCACCCACCATGGATTAGATTGGTTAGGACTTTCAAGGCCAAGAAAAATCCCATGGGCACCATCCCACTAAACTTTGTTCATTCATTCAACAAAAGTAAAAGGTGGACAGGATGGCAGAGGGCATGGGTGACCAGTTTAAAAATACCAACTATTCTCAAGCATTTTTCAACCCCTTTCTTACCACGTAAATGCCCCCAAACAGGGGGTGTGCTCACCATAGCTGATTTTTACCTATTGGCTGTGCTGGTTCCCAATTCCCTTTCAGCTGGTGCTGTAAACACTGACTTGGCATTTCTCCCCCTATTTAGAATCGAGGTTTTTCATGACTTTGCTCGTGGACCTCTGCTGAGTGCTGGCCCCTGATTTAGTTAAGGAATGAATGAGAGAACTGAACAGGTAGAAATATGGGAACAAATCTTTCCAAAACAATGAGATTCACTCCCAACATAAGTGGACTTTGGGGAAGGTTTTGGAAGGGATAGGCAATGAGCTGGCCTTTGAAGATTAGCAGCCTGAATGGGTGGTTTGTCAAGATGGAAAACAAAAAGGTCACTGAATGGGTTCCCTGCCTAGAAATAGAGTCCCTCTCCTGGGGTCCAGACAGGGCCAAGTCAAGCAGCCAGGAGTTATCATGGCTGCCTTTGCACAAAGACCAGGGAAAATAACAATGCTCCCAATTTCTTTCGCATAATATTTTGTGCTGGGTGCTTCCTGCCCTGGTTGAGTTGGCAATCTGGGGAGACTGACAATAAATTCTTCTAGAGCATAGAGCAAGAGCCAGCCCTTAGTTCTGGGATAGGGAAAGAATACTTCAGTGGAGAGGGGAAGTTGAAGGTTGGAGGAAACACATTAGCTTGTGTTTCCATAAGAACTGTGAAGGGGCCAAGAAAGGGGATCTTTCTTGCAGCCATCACTCAGTAGAACCCCCACATTTCTTGCAGAGGAGAAAATTGTGGCACAGACAGGTTACGTGAGTTGCCTAAGAACACACAGCTAGAAGTAGAACTCAATCCAGACCTTTCTGGCTTTGATTGCTTCATGAGGCCTTTACTTCTTTTCTGGAAGAAGGAACATAGCAGGGGCTTAGTTTAAATTTATTTACCAGATTTTCTGGTAGGGCACTGTGTATGAAGGACTTGGGGAACAGAAGGGATAAATTATGGTGGTTTTCAGAGATCAGGAAAAGTCCAGGACGTGGGTATCCTTCACTAGGGTTACTAAGAATAGAGGGAACTGAGCGACCAGAAGCAGCTGGCATGTGGGAGCCCATGGTAGATGCTCAGTGTGTGTGGACTTGACCAATAAGCCATCACAAAGACAAACAAGAAGACACAAAGTAAAATGCTCCTGTCCTACCAGGTGAGCTGAGCCTGTCTTGGCCTGGAGGTGATGACTTGGGGGATCCCCCCCTCAGCCTGGCTACTCTTGTATCTCCAGTGGCTGGGCTAGACCGCAGGTCTTGGGTCACATCTTCTCACACATGTTCCAGGATCATGGAGCTCTCTTCCCAAAGCAGATGGAGAAGGAGTTCCTTGACCTTGCCTGCCCCCTTTCACTTGGGCATGTGGGGGATCTGAGTATTTATCTGTCCTCTAGTGAGTTCCTGAAGACATTGCAAGTGACACATTGCCCCACATTTAATGCTCTGTGCTAGGGAGCCTGGCATCCCTGGGGCTCCATCCCAGATCCTTCACTTTCTGGCTGAGCTACCTTTGACCTTCAACTTTTGGGAAGTCATCTAGTTCCATGAGTTTCAACTTCCTTGTCCATATCCTGAAAACAGTAACTCCTTACAGGCTGGAGAGAAGGAAGTAGGACACATAAAGTGGTGTGTACAGAGTAGACTTGGTCAGCACAGCTTACCAAAAATCAAAGCATTAATTATGGTTCCAATATTATGTATGAAATTTGTCCTTACTGGTCTTTGCCTCTACTTTTGCTCCCCCGACTTCACCCAGCCATTGTCAAGGTCGGTAAGGTGAGAATGCGTGGTAAACCAAGCCTTGAGAAATATCACTTAATACCCAAACACGAGGTGCTGTTACATTTAGCTCTAGTGAAAGATCTAAAAATCGCATTTTCCAACCCGTTAGCAACAAACCATTTGTTCATAGACCTCTAGTCCCTGTTCACATTAGGGAACATTAACAACCCCGGAAATATTTACGCTATCACCCAACAGAAGCAATAAAACTGAGGGGCAATAAAGTTTCAATCCATTCTGGTTTATGAAACACTGTGGCTCTAAGTAAACCCCATGGAGAGTGGAGTGGCTTTAAAAAAAAAAAAAAAAAGAGAGAAGAAGAAAAGAAAAAGACAAGGAGACAAGGAGAAAATAAAACCTCCCCTCTACAATATTTAGAATCAATAAGTACATTATGGAACTAATATATTAGATGTGCAAGGACAGCTTATCTGCCAAGATAAGACTCTGGATAGCTGGAGAACAGAGTGGAAAATTGAAAAATCTGTACTTAAGCCTGGTGCTTTCATACATACCATTTCAGCGTGAATAATAAACCCCCTCTGTCCCACCTCCCACCAACCCCTGGTAAGCACACATTCTCAGGAAATCGATGGAAGAAAACCTGATTGTGGGAACAACCCCTTACAGGGAGGCACACATGAGGGGGCATAGTCAGTCCAGCATCTGTCTCTTGGTTTCAGCTCAGGGTGGAGAGATCCAGCCGCGCGGTTGGGCTCTGCACTCAGCACGGAATCTGCTTAAGACTCCCCCTGCTTCTCACCTCCATCGCTCTCTAAAATAAATAAATAAATCTTTAAAAAAAATAAAGTGAGGCACACATCTCTGTCATCGGCAAACGAAGGGACCTCTTGGGGCCTCAGTGTCTCCACCTGCAAAGTGGGTTGAGCTAAATCAGAACTCTTTTTCCATTGCATTGATTTATTTAGCATCTTGTTAAACGCTGATATTAGGCAGCACAGAAAATAAAAACAGAATTACTCTGCCATAAAAGAATGGGGTTGGAGTCAGGGACCCCTGCTCCCTGCCTCTTTCCCACACCCATCACCACAGGGCATCCCCAACCCAGAACCTCAGAGCTCTGAACCGTACCATTCTAAAACTCCTCTTCCAGTAATCTTTGAAGATGCTTAAAAACATGACTTTCTCTGATTTTACCATTCTTTTGGCATTCTTTGATTCTTCCAGCCTTCTTTGGACCTCTGTGACGTGTGGACTTATTTTCAGAGGCTGTGTGTGACGGACAAGCTCAGAGTAGGCTGGAAAGTGCCTCTTGTGACAATGGGATTACATGTGCGGGCACGCCTGGCATGGGGCCTGGCATCCAGCAGGGGCTCAGGAAGACCCTCTTCTTTTTCTGGCCCCCAGCCTTGCCAAGGAGGCCAACCTCCGGCCCCACTGGCTAGGCTCTACCTAGAGCCCAGACCATCCCCTTCCTGTGGCCTCTGTGAGTGCGCGTGCACGAGTGAGCGTGGGGGCGCATCTGTGTGTGTGTGTCGGGGGCTTCTGTTCCCACCATCACCATGCTAGGGCCCTTGCCCCCAGTCCCTGTAGGGCTGCCTACACACGCTGGCCTAGGACCTGAAGAGGCGTGTGTGTACAGCTTTTTCAAATAACCTGGATGATTTTTTTTTTAAATAAAACTGTTTTTTTATTGCTGTTCCCAACCCACCTAGCACCAGCTGTGATGAGAATCACTTGTATGGTAAAGTGCTGTTGATAATATTGCTCCCACTGGAACTCAGCAATGCACTCATGCAGCTCAAGCTTGGCTCCCTCGCTGCTGCTGGGCTCCTGCAGCCTCCCATCCCCGCCCCTCCCCGCTCTCCCTGCTCTTCCCACCCCCTATCCCTTCTCTTGCCACCTCTCCCTCTGGCTCATCCCCCTTCTCCTCTCCTTCCCCAACTCTCACCCATGCCTGCATCTCTCCCTTCATCTTCCTCCTGCTCCCTCCGCTCTGAGCCTCCTCACTCTTTGCACATTGGGGGCCCCCACCCCATGTCTGTTCAGTGGGGACCCCATCAGGAGGCCCCATCCTTCTCTTCAGAGAGAGGCAGATGCTGCCCTATCGGAGTAAGCAGGCCGGACCTTGGGCAGCTGCATGCACCGTGCAGGTCCCACCAGCCCCAGATCGGCAGGTGCAGAAGGGGTGAGCAAGGGCAGTAGAAAGGGTAAGGAGAAGAAGGCAGGTAAGGAAAAATCTGGTTGGTTTGGGAAGGCATGTAATCTGAAAAACTCAGCTTGAGGATGAGGGACTAAACCCACCTAAGTTTGAAGAGGCAGCCCGATCACTGAACTTAAAGGCTTATAAACCTGGCTAAAAATTTTAACTTTGACCTATAGTCCTTTCCAGCCATCAGAGCTCTCATAGCTTTAGGAATACAAACCTGACTTCCTTTGTAAGGAGTCACACAGCCGTGTGAGCTTCAGGCCCAGTTCCATCAAGGGCCAAGCTCAATGGTTTCTCATGACTTTCTCAGGCAGCTTCCAGTCTCTAGGTCTGCTGTAGACGCTCATGGATAGGACAGGTCTGCGAGCAGTCATCAGGGGAAAGGGCTTCCTCGTTCGTTTCCAGCCAGAGAGAGAAAGAGAGCACAGCTTCCCATAGCTCGCTTTTGAGAATGAGAAGGGGCTTCCTGAGAAACCTCTGGTGCCGAGTCTCATTGGCCAGACTTGCAGCCCAGGCCCCTTCCTGAGCCAGCTGTTGGCAAGGACAAAAGGAATGCCCTTGGTACCTCTCAGGCGCTCTCTCTGGGCTGAGAACGAGCCTTCCCAAACCCCAGGGGGTAGAATGGGTGAGATGTTAGAGAGTCAGCCCTAACACCCTCCCCAGCTCCAGGTTCACCTGGGGGAACAGGTGATGGGGGGGCAGACGATATGTAAAGCCCCGGGCCTGCAAGGAGCATCTTCCCAAGGCACTAACTGAAGAGTTTAGGGAGAATATGTGAGAGGAGAATGATCGCAGATACATTTTTGACTAGAATGCAAAGTGCACGTGCAGCTTTAAATAAAAACAGGAGACTCGGAAGGCATTTTCTGCATAATTAAGCCACATAGAAAACTCTCAATAAATACTCGCTGAATGAGTGAAGGAACGAATGATTGAGACAGGCAGCTTCACACTGCTTCCAGGCCCAGGGGTACCGTCTCCTCTGCTATTAGGGGTGCTCTGGCAGAAAAGTTTGAGAAACACTGCAATAAACAGCTGGGGTGACTAGAGAGTTGCTTTACTGTCCCCGCCCCCGTTTTTAAACAGCAATCTTGTTGAGATATAGTTCACCTACTATCAAATTCACTCTTTTAGAAAGGGTACAATTCAGTGAGTTTTAATGTGTCTGCAGTGTCGAGCAAACATCATCACTAGCGGGGAGTTCGAGGGCCAGGCACTGGGGGTGGCACCTGCAAAGAGTGGGGGGCTCCGTGCTGCGAGTGGGCTGAGCGCAGAAGGGGGCCTGGCAGGAGGCCCGAGCGTCTGGTGGAAGCCAAGACAACTGCAAGAAAGTGAGAGAGGCCTGGATTCAGGCGCTAACGACAAGCTTGGAAAAACAAGGGCTCATGGAAGAGAGGCTGCCAAGGTCACAGGCGCAGGCTTGGGGACCGCCCACGGTGGCAGACGGAGCGGCTGTGGCTCACCTCCAGGCTGCACAGCGATGCCAGGCTGCAACCAAGAGCTGTGCCCGTCCATCCCTCCTGCCTGGGACAGAGACGCCAACAACACAGGTCCCTAGGCTCAGGCCACTCGGAGATGCCGAGCTAGCGAAACCTGCCCAGACTGCAGGGAGAACAACACCCCAGGTGCCACTCTTCTCGCCACAGGCTCCTAAGCTCAGCTACTGCTGAGCCGCGCTTCGAGGATGGAGCTGATCCAGTCCGGGGCACACAAAAGCCGGTTCACGTTCCCCTCAGGTGGGCTCCTTCCTGGAGAGGGAAGGGGGCGGGGCTGGGGAGCCCATACGCCTGGGGATGCTGCGTCCAGGACAGTGGCTTTCTGGAGGCTCTCAGCAGAATGGGCCTTGACGACACCAGATCGTACCATGTCTTAGGACAGAGCAGGATGGTGGGGTAAGAACACAGGCATGAAAAATCCTGGACCCAGCCCTGTGTCTTGTGAGCTGCTAGGGCTTTGAGATTCTTTAGCTGGAAACTGAAGGGAGGAAAAAATAAAATAAAATAAAATAAAATAAATTAAAACATAAGAAATAAATAAAGTAAAATAAAATATAAAAAATAAAGTAAAATAAAATGTAAAAAATAAAATAGAGTAAAAATATAAAATAAAATAAAGTAAAATAAAATGTAAAAAATAAAATAGAGTAAAAATATAAAATAAAATAAAGTAAAATAAAATATTACAAAGTAAAATAAAATAAAATAGAGGGTGAGACTAGCTCAGCATTGCCCAAAATGTCTTTCTCAGAACTGAGGCCCTCTGAAAAAAGTTAGAAACAGGCCAAATACTCTCTCACCCCCTGGAGATATCAGGGCTGTGAGTCTTGCAGTAAAGGAAACAGATGATCTTTGCTCCATTCAGATTGTCCCCAAGTATTTAATGGGGGGCCCCGGAGTGGGCAGCTGAGAACATCACTTCCCAGCCCCATCTAAAAACAGCTTCCTACTCCCAGGGGCCACAGTACCTCACCCCGCCCCTCGCGGCTCAGTCGTGTTTCTGAGTCTCCCCATTTCCCTGTGAGAACGTGAGTACTTTTCGATGGAGTCCCATTAAGCCATTATGAGATGACATTTTGCCTGGGACTTCGCTACCAGTTGGTGGAGCACAAGGTAGGCCTGGGGTGAAGGGCGGGATAGGGTACCAGGAGGTGGCAGATGGGTTAGTAAAGGGACAAGGAGACAACAATGACCTCTATTTGTCATTTAGCAACTCAGACTGTTTTTCAAGGAGGGACATTTTGCAGCCAATTATCTGTGGCTCAGCCAAACTAGAAAGGTAGAAGTTGGGACTTTTATACACAGGACGGGATTTTTCAGATGAGGAAAAATCCCAACTAAGCCCAGAAAATGGGGTGACTTGCCCCAGATCCCACCGCAAATAAGCAGCAGGGTGGGACGGCCTGGGACTCCTGGGTTCCCAGGCTAGTGTCCTCTGGGCAGGGCCAGGCTGAGTGGGGTCTCGTTGCTGCCTTCCCTGCATGCGTGATGCATGGCTCTCAGCCCTGACGTCCGTTCTGTGCCCGGGAAGGATTTCTCGTGATGGCAAATAGAGGTAAAAGGGCAAGGGAATATTTCCAAATGGTTGATCTGACAGCCGCAAATTTCATTCTGTGTTGCGTGTTGACCTCTAATTGTTTCCCAGGTAGCCTGGGACTGAGGGATCGATAAATCCCATAGATAGTTAAGATCCCCTCTGGCATCTTAGGCTTTAGTTAGAAAACAGTCAAATTCATGGCTCTTGGGAAATTTTAGCAGGTTTTTCTCTTTCTACGGAGCCAGTGAACTGTTCTTTGGCAGAAGATCTGGCTGGGGGCTCAGACATTCACGGTGAGCTGGGAGGGAACTCGTAGTGGCTAGCGTGACCCCCACCCCCACCCCGCCCTTGTTCAGGGTCCAGAGAGGCCACACTGGCCACGAAGGGAGTGGGGAGTGCAACCCATTCTCCTGTGGATTTTTCTACTCAGACCAAGCTGCCTCCATTAGGTTATTAATACAAGAGGGAGTTGTGGTCATTTGGTTAACCAGTCCCCAGAGATCTTTTTAAAGGAAGACTCGATGTACTAGGAGCAATAACAGATTAGTAATCAAAAAGCTATTTCCTTCATTCTACTTCCCTGCCTCTAATAGCCAGCTGACCTTGGTCATGACACTTCCCCTGCTTGCTGAGCCTCAGTCTTCTCAGCTGCACAATGGGGATGATAGTCATCCCTGTCTAAAAGGGTTAGCCCAAGGATGAAATGAGTTGGCAAGCACAAGTCCTCACCCAGAGCCTGCACAAAACTTAGTGGGAGCCTCCCTGGATGTGAGTGAGGCTCAGGACTAGTCTCTTGCTCTGTCTGGAGTCCTGAGATCCGAGACTAGGCTGGCCTGGGGGGGTGAACCTGAATTTACAGCCAAGCACTGCCAGGACCGCGCCTGGGGCCAGACTGTGTCATGTGTGTCCTGATTCCCCCACTGGATTGCAGGGGGCTGGTGCCGAGCAACAAGCAAGGGCTCACGTGACATCTGCTGTAGGTAGGCGGGCGCGAGACCTCGCTTGTGCAGTGTGCGTATGTGTGGGGGGGGCGGGGACACACACACACACACACACATACACAACACATAGAGACACTCACATGAACACACGCCTGGCCAGTATTGGCATCAGAGCCTTTACCTAAAGGCCAAATCTGAGCACCAAACTCTCTGACCTTCTTGTATCCATGCAATGCTGCAGCTGAAATGCACCTAGAGCCCAGATCTTTTTCCTAAACTGCCCTGCCTCTTCTGTGGTGAGTTTTGTAGAAAGAATTCCCTAGGATCTGCAAACTGCAGGTGGATCTCAGCTTGGCACTACCCAGCTATGTGACTTTGAGGAGCCCCCTTCCCCTCTCTGGGCTTCCATTTTATCTCCTGTAAAATGGAGAGCTGGAGCTACCCAGGTGCGTCTCCCCAACGGGGCCTTTCCGAGGCAGACCACAGCCTAATAAAGGAGAAGCAGGGAAGGCATGACAGGTCATTACACCTACTGCCTTTCAAGTGTTTATCTTAGCAGATGAATCTTTATTTTTTTACCTACTCTGAATCCCAACTCCTAAGATGGAGAAGGAGTGAACAGCTCAGGTTGAGTTGGAGATGGGGGTTGGCCTTTAGGACGCCTCCTCCCAGGTGACACCCTGCTTGAAGAGCAGCTGCCTCTTTTCAGAGGTGAGGAAGCTGGGGCCCAGTAAGGCCCCCTGCCCAAGGTCATATGCTGTCCACAGAACCCCAAGTCCTTGGAATGCACCAAGCTCCCAGGGTGTGAACTCAGACGCTGAAGAACCCCCACTTTGCTGCCCGCTGGGAGAGCCCAGGCGTCACCTGAGGCCCCCTGAGATCGCCTGGTTACCAGGCAACCGGAGCCGCGTTGCCCAGCGCTGCCCATTAGCACCTCGCAGCTGTCCTCCCAGCCAAAACTGGTGCAGAAACGGCTGCCAGGCTGGCAGGTAGGAACAAAGGGATTAGGCCCCATTTGATAGACAGTGTCCCTCCCTTTTGCATGTCATTAAGCTACAGCCCAGTTAGCAGAGGAGGACACATAGCTACAGATTCCCTGCCAAGCTGGGGCCCAGAGGCTGGCGGGGGGGGGGGGGGGGGGCTCGTTTGTATTTTGGACACCCGCCCTGAGCCACAGGAGAGGATTTGAAAAAGAGGGTTTTCTTGAAGAGCTGACTGGGGGGGTGGGAGGGTGTCCTGATCTCGGTGCTCACCCCAGACTCTCTCTGTCTCCTTCCCAAACTGTGACACAGTCTGGAACAGAACTTTTTTTGGGGGGGGCGGGGGAGGGGCGAGTTGTAGAGGGTGGAGGGGCGTTATGGCTCTGGGACTTGAAAGTTGGCACAGCAAGGCAGTTTAGGAGAACACAAGGACCTTCTAACAACCAGGCTTCTCTGGGCTCCCCCCACCAGACAACAACCCCACGGCTCCCTTCCCACCACACACCCCCACCAGCCCAGCCAGGGGAAAAGGAATAAAGGAACGCAGACTGCCTTTTCTCTGTGCTCCCCTTCCGAGGACTCTTGGGGTGCTCCTGATTGACAGGATGCTAAATGCAAGAGGTTTCCTGCCATAGAGAAAGAGATTTTCTTGAAGCATTCAACTCCTGACCTTTAAGAGCTTGGGGAGCAAAATGATTTTCAGTCACTTGGGTCTGAGTGTAAGGGATGTGGATTGATCGACTGCAGGGCTCAGGCTTCCCCAGGTCTCACTGTTATGTCATTAAAATCTTACAATCGAGTTATCCTGATCTATTCCAGCAGCCACCTTCTGAGAGGCGATTAGTAAATAGACTCAGCCCTCTGAGGTACAAAATCTTTCTCCCGAGGTTGCTCCAGATCCAGGAAGGCCAGCAGTGAGTTGGGCTTGGGGCCAAAATCTGGCCTCCACTCTTTGGGGCTTTCTTTTTTGACAATCCATTAGGTCATGGTAGCTAGTTATGTTTCCTCTGGAATATTTTTCTCACTTGCTTTGTCTCTTCAAGACACCCTTAGGTATGGAGGCCTGCCTCCTCCAGTTGTCTTGGTCCCTGGCAGCTGTGGGTGGTCGGGGGGTGGGGGGTACACCTGACCTGGCCGGACCAATCAGAATCTTCCCTGGGATCACTGTCTTATTTATTTATTTATTTATTTTAAAGATTTTATTTATTTATTTGACAGAGATCACAAGTAGGCAGAGAGGTAGGCAGGGAGGGGGGGGGGGGGGGCGAAGCAGGCTCCCTGCTGAGCAGAGAGCCCGATGCGGGGCTTGATCCCAGGACCCTGAGATCATGACCCGAGCCGAAGGCAGAGGCCTTAACCCACTGAGCCACCCAAACTCCCTGGGATCACTGTCTTTTAGCTGAGGAGTATGGGCCAGGAGAGCGTGAACGTGGGTTGGTGGCAGCCATTTTCCTTGCCACCTGTGGTCTGTCTGCAGCAGGTGGTCAAGCACAAGGAGCAAAGATGACAGCAGAGGAGAGTAGGAGAGATCTAATTCCTAAAGCTCCTTCAATTCTATTGCGCTACCCTCCTATCTCCCTTAGCTCCGTGAGCCTCAATACTCCTCTTTTGCTTAAGTCTGCCGAAGTTTTGTTCTATGGCTTGTAACCAAAATCCTGCCATGCAGAGGGAGGGCTGCAGGGTCTTGTCTAGCACATGGCACCTCTGCTGTCTTCCCACTCCCATCCCCTGTCTTTTTGAATCTCTGCTCCTTCCTAACTTATGTTTGTACCCGGCCACTGTGACCCAGCTGTCCCTCACAGCCTCTGCTGTTGACTGCTTGGTTCTCTGTACCAGACCGAAGAGGAAGTCCAGGGTCAGAGAAACAGGATCTGACTGGCTTGGCTCATCTTTCTGCACCAAGCTACCTCATAGGTCAGCAGGCATCCATGCAGGAGCCCATTGGCTGGGGGAATGGGGGAGGGAATCACATGGTATAAAACATGGCAGCCTGGGCAGCAGAGGGTGCAGGAGCATCAGTTCTTGTTGGGAGCCACAACATCTCCAGCACAGTATCTTCTGTTCAGACTAGATTGAGGGAAGCCAAGGGCTCTCTACACCTACCCTTCCTTGTTCCGGAAACTTCACCTGAGGCACAAGATTTTTAGTTGGCAGTGGGAAACCTTCCCCCATTCCAAGGAGTTTGCTCCCAGGTGCCTCCCTGGTGTGTTACTCGCTTGAGTTGCAAATGGAATCGCTGCATAAACCCTACATAACTCAGAGCCCCATGTTGGCAGTATCTTATTTTTCAATTTCTTTTTTTTTTAATTGAATGAACATATTCTTTGCAAGCCGTTCTACTTTGGTGAAGGCTGTTCCCCCGTGATTCATCAGAGTAATAACTAGAAACACCATTATTTGGCTCCATCCTCCTGCTGAGAACATCACATAACTGAGAAATGTTCATGCATCTCACAGAGTTGCAGGGCGAGGAGAAGGGGGGCGGTGAGAGGAGGAGGAGAGGGAGGAAGGAACAAATGGTCATGCCCAGGCACAGGTGGGCATGCAGAGAGCGGTGGTGAGATACCGAGAGGAAAACACAGACCCACACATGGCTGTTGATCGCGCGCACACACACACACACACACACACACACTTGGAGGCACAGAAAGAACAACATGCACTTCTCTACTCAGTTTATCTCACACTTGAAAATAAATTTTTTAAATAAACTCAAAGAACTTCAAAGTGAGAAGGGATGCTGGAGAGCTGGTCCAATCATCTCATTTAACATATAAAAAAAAATGAAGCTCAGAAAGACAGTTCCTGGGTTTCTATCTACAAATGTATAAATCAACGCATCTCAGATATAGGGCGTATCTTTATTTAGATTTATTGAGCTCTTGTTCTAGAGTTAATGACTTTCAGACATCCTCATACTTCCGTCTAAGATGTGACTGAACTATTCTTGCTATTGGTTTTGTTGTTTTGTTAATGACTGCTGTTAGGTTGGCTGAGCACCTGGCAATATTTTCAAAAGACTCTCCTCTGAGCAGAGAAGCCCCACTGTTAATGCCTTATAGCATGTTCTCAGGGGCTGCGTGAAGGAAGACTTTCAAGGTAAGACTAGTGGAATTTCCACTTTGGGCTTCAGGAAACATTCGAATTTCTTCTCCTTCTTTTACTGACACTTCCTGGATCCAGTCTCCTCCCCTCTGCCTGAATAATTGCATTGTCCACCAGCTCTTTCCAGCTTCTCCTAAAACATGACCCTCATCTTGCCCTTCCTTGAGTGACCAGCATCCCAAGGGCATGGGTCCACCTTTGCTTTGATCTTATGGCTGCAAGAGAAAAATCCAACTCAAAGCAGTGGAAGGAGTGGGATATGTATGGGTTCATGTAACTGGATACTCAAGGGGTAAAGGTTGGATTCTGAGGTCTAACTGATGACATCAGAAACATCTCTTTTCCTCTGTCAACAATGCTTTCCTTCATGACCACTTCTTCTGTTCTCTTATTTTCAACTTTTCAATGTTCTTATGACTTATACATCATTGATACACAATAGAGGCGTGAAAATTTTTAATCCAATCTGATCATTTCTATTTTAACTGGAAATTTAAAACCACTAAAATATATTGTGATTATTATTCTATATGGATTTACATCTACCATTTAATTTTTTGCCTTCTTTTTACTCTTTTTCCATTCTTTGCTTCTCTTCCTTCCATTTGTTTGAGTGATCTTTCTCTTTATTTCTCTTCTTTTCCTTTTACTGATGTGTAGCTTAGAACTTGTTTTAGTGTTGTCCTTAATTTTTTAAACATGCATACTTGATTTAATAGAGTCTAAAATTACTAAAAATTTGTATCATCAAATAATGTAAGGCCTTAGGATACTCTAACCAGTATTGGTCCCTTTCCATCTTTAAAAAAAAAATGTATCTGGGGATTTTTTTTTTAAGATTTTATTTATTTGACAGACAGAGATCACAAGTAGGCAGAGAGGCAGGCAGGGGAGGTGGTGGGGGTGGGAAGCAGACTCCCTGCTGAGCAGAGAGCCAGATGCGGGGCTCGATCTGAGGACCCTGGGATCATGACTTGAGCCAAAGGAAGAGGCTTAACCCACTGAGCCACCCAGGTGCCCCTATCTGGGGATTTTTTTTAGGCCCCTTCCCATCTTACGTGCTATTTTTATCCAGTACTTTAGATCCACATTGTTTTATATTTAATATGATTATTTGATATAGGAAATACTTGATTGGATTCATCCACGTGTTTGTTGTTTTCTTTAACAGGTCTCTTTACACTGCAGTTCTTGCTTCTGGATAAAATTTCCATCTTCCTAGAATAATCCTGCCTGAGATCTTTCACAGAACACCTGTTAATAGAAAACCCTGTTCATCTTGGAAATGCTTTTCCTTTTTTTATTGACTCTTAATTAAAATTCCAGTCTGGCAGGGGCTGTTTTTCTCAACTCTTTGAAGATATTATTCCATTTTCTCTTTGGTTCTACAGGTACTATTAAAAGTTGATATTACTCTGTAGTTGTGAAATATAATAATCTATCATATTTTTTCTGTTCTCTCTGTGAAGACCTCTATGTCTTTGGTGCTCTGAAGTTTTAGCACAAGGTGTGGTGTGCAAGGGGTGGATTTGTTTTTATTTATCCTTATTGAGACTATCTGTGATTCCCGAGTCTGAGGGTTAATGCTTATCAGCAATGCTGAAATATTCTTATCCATTATATTGTCTAATGTTGGCTTTCTCTCATTCTCTTCAGTCTTCTTCTGCAACTCCAATTAGATATACATGGTGTTTTCTTATCTTGCCTTCCATATCTTCTAACTACTCTTGTATCTATCTCAAACTCCCTGCATCCTAAGTATTTTCCTCAGGTATATTTTCCAGCTCACTAAACCTCTCTCCAGTTGCATCTAATCCATTCTTTAACACATCCCCTTTTTTTATATCAATGGTTCTATTTTCTTTCTAAAAATTCTATTAGGTTCTTTTGCAACGTGAAAGTTATTTTCCCATTTTACCATGTTCTTGTTCTGTTGTCGATTCCTCCCCTTACTATGTATTCATTTCAAGCATGCTCATTTTTAGAGACTAGTAGTTCCACTACCTGGAATTTTTTGGTGGAAGGCATTAGAATCTAATATTGCTCTTTGATGGGTCTCCTGACTCTCACTCCAGGTGGATAGATTTCTTGTGTGCTTTGTTATGTAGGATTATGAGACTACTGTCAATAGAGCTTTATCTGTGAATAACTGGAGTTGATGGCATGTTGCCAGAGTCTGAGTTCGCTTCCATTCAATACTCCAGGGACATCCCTATCCATCTTAGCATCTTTTTTGTGTTAATTATAGATTTGGGGATTCCCAGACCATGCAGGTAGTGCCACGACATAGCTCAACCCCTCGCAAAATATAGGCTTGCATTATAAATGATCAGGGGAGACTTCCCTCTTCAGAGCTCAGTCTAAGACATGGCTTTCCTGTTTTCTCCCTGCATAAGATACAATGATTAGTGGTTTCCAGGTTCAGTGGTTATCTTGGGTATGGCTCCTAGAAATAGATCCCAAAACAAACATTCCTGTGCAATGTCTTTGCGAAGGGAGTGGTCCCTAGAGAAACTTATGAGACAGTAAAGGATGCAGGAGAAGAAGCTGAGCGAAGACATGGTTTCAGCTAAAGCCTTGTCTCTGAGGAGTTCTGGAGTGTAAGTGGTACTACAGAGCTGTCCTCTGATGAAGGAAGACCTTCATATCCCTGTGTCAGTCTGTCATGGGCCATGGCCGACTGTGAGGGTAGGAGCGAGGAGATGGTGACCTCCTGGTATCTCCTGGAGAGGAGACTCCCAGCTGCTGAGGGGGACCCTCCAGAGAAGAGTGCAGCTGTAAGCTATTAGCATCCCAAACTCAAAACAACTGGGAATTGGGAGCACTGGCTAGGCATAGAGGATCTGGGTGGGGCACCAAGGGCATCTAAGACAGTGGGAAAGTGCTGTAATTGATAAATAACAACAAGTGATGCAAGCTGTTCTTCGTTGAGCACTTAGGTACCAGTCGCTCTCCTCAGTGCTTTGCACGTGTTCTCATTTAATCCCGATAATAATCAGCTAGCTAAGTGCTATGATTTCCCAAGATTATGGCAAAGGAAACTGAAGGAGGCACAGGGAGTCTGATTAGTCAAGGTCATGTGGTACACAGGGTTCACACTGCACCCGAGAATCTGGGCATATCACCATGTAATGCTGTGTGGTGTGATCGTGAGAGCATGAGAGGCAGGCGACACCCTGGTGACAGAAATACACCATTTTGAAGCTGTTGAATGGCCTCATGCGGGAGTCTTCTCTCTCCAAATGCCTTTGACCCTTACCTGGGTGTTCCTAGAGCTCACCAGCTCACACTGTCCCTGACACATTTGTAGGATGGTATCTCCTTCCAGAAACTTCCACCTCTGAAGAACAGTGACCACACAAATGCCATTTGGCATGTCGAACAGCCAGCCAGACTGGTGAGAAATTTAGAAATCATGTCGCGTGAAGAATGGGCAAATGCACCGGGGATGTTGAGCCTAGAAGGGCATTCTCAGAGGGGTTGCAGGGTCTCCGAACAGAAGAGGATCACCGAGCTTCCATGTTACAGATCAATGGAGGGAGAGACCCAGAAAGGCGCGAGGACTCATTCCAGGTCTAGTGTCTGGTGGTTTTAACCCGAGGCCTCTGATTGTTGGTGTGCTGGTAAATGGTTAATGATCAGCTTTCCGAGAACCCAGGGCCTTGACTTGTAGCATTTGCCAGTCACAGTGACCAGTTTCAGGCTCCCCGTGTGTCACCACAAAATGCAGAGCTGGGGAGAGATGTGCATAGTCGGCTGTTGTGAGTCTCTGGTTGCTGGCTCCTGCACACCAGTGATTCCCAACATGGGGCTTGTTGTGCAAGAACAGTAATTCCCCAACACTAATCCCACAAGGCACCCACCAAAGGCACATTCTAGGGTTACCCAAGTTTGAAAACAGAGCATTCTAAATCTCATTCTCAGAGCACGGTTTGGTGCATTAGCTTACAAAAGGTCCCCAAAGTCCGGCAGTAAAGAAATCTGTGCAACTTCAATTAGCTCAGCATTCTCCAAACCTGTTTGACCGGCCAACCATTTCATCATGTACCTTTTAGTAGCATCCCTTGGAACTAGTGTTCAATGGGACACACTCTGGAAAATGGCAACCAAAACAATGTCTTCACATAAACCAAGGACCATCCCCGAGAAGGAGGTTCCACTTGCTGTTCCCTTTTGTTTCAGGGGTGAAAAGGGGACCAATGGATTAAAATCAGGGGACTCAAAATTCAAACTGGTATGAGGAAGTCCTTCCTAATAATAAAGCCCACCCACAATAGCATGAAGCTAGGTCTTGAAGGAAGAAGGTAGCCATTGGCGTAGAGGGTGAATATGTCAAGAGATGCTGGGAAGGGACTTCTTGCACCAGGAAGGCAGCTAGAAAAGAGTCTTTGAAGAACTATCTGTGAAGTCCCAAGATTCTATTAATTCATACAACCCACACTCAAACATACACACATATCCTCACACCACATACTCACACGTGTACACACTCACACGCAAACTCCCCTCCCCCACCACACATCAGACTATGTTTATATCACAGTTTTTATTTCTACTATGGGCACCTTAATTTTCTGTGCATAGATGCTATCTGAGGTCCCAGAGCAGGGCTCCATTAGGTAGGGGGCCGCCTGTGTGGAGAAATAGAGATTCCAACTCTATTTATGGGTGTGATATAATTTTAGAAGGACTAGGATGCCATCATCTCCCAAAATATCCTTCTTTAATGTCTAGTTTCTGCATTAATTCACCATTAGAGCTTCATTTCTTTGGCTTAATACTTTATTCCATGTTTAAATGCACAGTCTTCTGGGAAAGGGGTAGTTTGACATAAGCTACCGTTGGCCCATTATATCATAATCCGCAGTGTGGTTAGGTTTTCAGTTCTTCCTGGAGAACAGGTTTTGTTTGGAGAGTAGGACTGGGAAAGGGGCAGAGGGGACAGGGGTGTCTTGGGTGGGGGCTGCAGAGACTGCAGGCCAGGAGAGAGTGGGAGTGCCAAAGACAGTCTTGGCTGCCTTCACGAATGTGTTTGGGACTGGGCCTGTCCTAAAGACATCTCAAAACTATTTTAGGAGGCAACAAATTTAGCTGGTGGCTGGTTTGCAAATCATCCAGATATGTTAGTATTTCTGATGAGACAATCTGTCTCAGAATGAGACATTTAAAGCCTTTACAACGAAAAAGGATTTGCCTTTTTGAACACTGCCATCCAAAAAGCACAACCAGCTTACTTCGTTGGCCAAATCCAGCAGTGGGTAAAATGTTCCTAACGATGCTAGCTAGCTTCATTGGTGCAGAGCTTTCCAGGTGAAAACTTGCTTTGTATTTGTTACCTGGCAGAATTCTCAGAACAGCCCAAGAAAGCAAGTGGTCTGATCTATATTTTATAAATGAGGAAACCAAGGCACTCACCTGAGGTTACCCAAGGAGCAGTAGGCCTGTAAATCATTTTAAAAATCTGATTTGCATTTTAAATGAGATAATACATCAATCACCTTTAAACCACCCAATAGTTCCATAGGCCTTTGGGTGAAAAGCAGCCCTGGCAGCTCTGATTTCCCAAAACCTAGAGGCAAATCGCTTTTTCTATTTTTTTTTTTTTTAGCTACTTCTGCTTGTATTTATCTTCATATTTCCAAGTAAAATGTTTACACTTCCACTTCTTGGTTGAAAAAAACATTTAGATGTCATCTAAGATCTTCCTTCTTGGGAAGAGGGAGACTTCATTTTTTAGATCTCCATTCACACTCACACTCATGCACACTCATATGACCCACACTCATTCATATACACACTCCCATACATGACACACTCATACGCAACATGCTCACATGCACACTTCTCTACCTTCCCCCCGCCACCACCCTCCCACACATCACAGTTTGCTTACATCACGGTCTTTGTTTCTACTATGGGTGTTTTAATTTCTAGAATCTCTCTGGCTGTTCCTTTTGTATAGCATCCTGTTTCTGTCGCATAGACTCTAGGTCTTTATCTGAGATTTTACTTTTTTATTGGAAGTTTTCATGTCCTTTCTACACTGTTTCTTTCTCCCGAGTTCCTTTTCCAATGGTCCCACATTGACATCTGCCTTTCCAGTTAGATATTGTCCTCGAATATCAGGTAATTCTTGTCTTTCCATTCATGTTTACTCGTAAGAGGCTAAAAGGTGTGCAAAGGCTCTCAGTGCCTGGGTGGGTGGCTTCACTCTGCCAGTATCTGCAAGAATTTCCTCTTGGGCCTGTTGTTTTCCCCCAGAAAAAAAGTCATCCACTGGGGAAAGAATAGGGAGGAGCCTGGCCTCCAGCATCCTGGGAGCCAAGGGACTGACTTGCATCACCTTACCTTCAGTAGTACCTGCATCCCCCAGGCTCTCCTGTTTAGCCTTTCAAAGAGCAGAGCTCTTTTCTGCTGGCTGAGGGACAAGGTAGCGTCAAGAAGGGAGGAAATCCTTGGTCAAACTTCATCTGTTGCAGACCATAATGGAGAAGTTCCTGCAGGATGTCCTTGTGCCCAGAGAGGAAAGCAGGATTGGGCAGAGGGAGGAAAGGAAATGCTGTCACAACGAAAGACTCAGCTAATCCCATAGAGCCCTGGGGATGGAAGGATCTCGAGGAACTGCCTTGCCAGGAGGCAAGAGGGCTAGGCCTTTACATTCCCCGACTGACCAGTCATGGGAAAGGGGCTACCCCGGAGAGGGGTGGTGACCTTGGGCAAAAGGATTCTCTGAAACAAGGGCAGTTCCTGGAGAGACACTTGAGCTGAGAGTCAGCGAAACTACCAGCCAGCTGGGGAAATGAGTGTCTGCAGCCTGAGAGGTATCTGGGCAGCACCCCACTAGGACCACTCCAGTGTGCCCTGTGCTGCTCCAGTGACCAGCCTTCGCAGGGTTCCATCGCCCCTGGAAGGTCACACTGGTTTAAATTGACTGCCTTGGCCCTGGGTGGGGATGTCATTTAAAGGCTTCTGCTCGGCCTTCACTATAATAACTTTCACTCCACATGTCAAGGACTAGTTCTGCCAATTACTAAGTATGTCCATTTGAAGTCTGGGAAATGAACAATGGGTAGGTCTTCAGACTTTGTTGACCTGTCTTGAGGTAGCTGGGTCAAGACTCCGTCCGTTACCTGTCCCCTTGTAACACCCCCCCCCCCACTCCAATAGAGGTTGGATAGGCCTAGGGATCAGCAGGGATGGTGAGAGTAGGTCTGCAGAAAGTTCTGCATTGCCTCCCAGGGGAGGGGTCTTGGTACCACCTTCCAGCAAGACAGGATTGCTGTCTTTTAACAGCAAAAAGAGCACAACTTCTGTGGGTCCAGAAGGTCCAGAAGGATCTGGAGATGGAAGACTTTGGAGTTCCTCAACCCAGATGGCCCCATCCAGTTCTTAGGTCCCCCTCTGCCCTAGTCATGGCCCTGACCTTGGATGACCAACTTTTCTGAGTCCAAGAATCAGTCTTCTTAAGAGCTTTGCTATTCTTATGATTAAGTCCCGGATCTGGTCCTCACCTCTTCCTGCCCTCCAGTTGTAAGAGTCAAAGTCTTTTTATGTGCTGCCAATTTTTGGACTCACTGTTAGTCTCAGACTTAGCCTTTCCTTGCTGATGAAGCACCCTCTGCCTTTTCTTTCTTTCTCCAGTGCACTGATTGCTCTTAGCAGTAGCCATTGAACTTAAGAGTCTCCATAAGTACTACCTCCCAGAACTTCTCAAATGTCTTGAGTATTGTCCCCACCAGAGTACTGCTCTGGTACCCATCCCAGTGTACCATTCGTGAACATTTTCACAGTTGTCCCAAGACAGCATGCCGGAAGTCACCCATGCTCTGTCAGCGTGCTGGAGCCCTCATTGTCAGCTGGCTGGCTGTGGACAAATCCAGCTCCACAATCCCATTTTAGAGTCTGCTCCCTGGGACCACTCTTGGCACTGACCCTCTTAGGTTGGGCTCTCTCAAGGCAATAGACTCTGAAACAGAGATTGTATTCAGCTTTGTTTGGGAGTGCAATGGGAATCAACACCAGGGAGAAATGAAGGAAGGACCATCGGCAGAGGGAGAAGGTGAGCAAGTACCATTGTGGCAAGGACTTCAGCGGATCCCGTAGCAACTCAGGGACTGGGATGGTCCTGCAGAAGTTCCCATCTTCAGCAAGACAGTTGGGCCTTTTAAGCCCTGCATTGACCAGATGAGGCCATGTGGGCTTCCCCCAGAGATGGGATATGACCTGGGGCAAGGTGCTCTTTCTGGTTGCTGGTAAGTCTTGCTGAGGAACTTGGGCTGAGAGCTGTCAGCCAGCAACAGTCCCAGGAGCTGGGGAAATGGGTTCTCAGTGGGGTCTGGGTGACCCCCCCCACAGCAAGGATACCATGCATTCCCAGACGGGGTCTGCCCGGTTCAGTACCACCTCACCCCTCACCTTCCAGTTCCTAATTCTTTTCGGGATTCCACAGTGGGGAAGTTTACCTCATTTTGTCTCCCCTGTGCACCACTACCCCCTTGCCTGCACAGGGGCCCTGGCTATCTCCCATCTGATGAGTTATCTCTCCCTAGTTCTTTTACTTCGCAGCTTCAAAAATTTTATTGAGATCTCTCGTGTGATGTCATTTCCTCTTACTCATGCCCAATGTGGATTTATGCCTCCATTTTTATTCCTTCATTGTTATTTTGGTAGGGTTTGGGGAGGGAATAGAAGTAAACGTGTTTTCTCTACCACATTTATTGGGCACCTATCACTGCAATTTTTTTTTTTTTTTTTTTAAAGATTTTATTTATTTATCCGACAGATAGAGATCACAAGTAGGCAGAGAGGCAGAGAGAGAAAGGAGGAAGCAGGCTGTCCGCAGAGCAGAGAGCCCGATGCGGGGCTCGATCCCAGTACGCTGGGATCACGACCCGAGCTGAAGGCAACGGCTTTAACCCACTGAGCCACCCAGGCGCCCCTGCAATTTTATTAAACAGCAAACAACCTGTGTCTTACCTTCTTCCCAGCACCCTTCTAGTAGCTTCCATCTTGAAGTCTGTGGATCCTGACCTTCTTAATCTATGGTGGAGTGTCCTCCTGCCATCAGACCTTGCCTGTCACCTCCATCTGAAGAGAAAAACATTTTCCCCAGCTCCACATGATCTGACCTAGGAAGAGTGGGGTATGTGAAACTGTCCCATGTTGTGCGGAAATGACCCTCTGGGGACTTCAAATTCCTCCATGGGGGGAATGTCTCCTCCACCAGCACCTCACAGCTCTTCTCCCTCATTTGAAAAGCTCCTTCCTTTTCCTTATTGTCTCTAGCCCGCGGCTCCCATATTCTGGCCCAACCATGACCCAGCCTGGTCAGCCCTGAAACCATTGTTTCTCAAAGAGGAGTGTGGCCCGTCTTGGGTGTGTGCCATTGTTTTTTGGGGTGGCACAAAACCACAGGGTGTCTGTGGGGCATCACCTTGGGCTGTACCACCTGCCCTGCTGGAATAAAAAGAATGATGTATGTATGTAAGTCTTTTCCCACTCAACGATTACTTATGTGTCCCAGGTTTGCAGCACTGGGAGGTGGATTCCCACCGTCAAAAGATGGAGTCCTGAATACCTTTTGTCTCGGAGAAGCGATTATATACACTAGGCAGGATCTAACCCTTGTGTGTGCACGACAGTAGGCGGGAGGTGAAGAGAAACAAGACTAATGAGATCCCTCCCCTCATGGAACTTCTGTTGTGGTGGATTTAAGTAGTGGCTGCTTTGAAGAGAGGGACGCCCACCTGGCTGCAGACACGCTCCTTGAATGGGTACAAAGAAAAATGAAGAAAGGAAGGAAGGAAGGAGGGAGGGAAGAAGGAGGGAAGGAAGGAAGGAGGGAGGGAGGGAGAGAGGAAGAAAAGGAGGGAGGGAGGAAGGAAGGAAGGAGGGAAGGAGGAAAGAGGGAGGGAGGAAGAATGAAAAGAAGGAAGGAAGGAAAGAAGAAAGGAAGGAAGGAAGAGAGGTCTCCTTATTAATAGTCATATCTTTCCTTGTAAAGGGTAAGAAAAGCTGAGGTAGAAAATTCTAAAAGCCCATTAAGAGGCTGAAACCAGGAAACAAAACCTCATAGTTCGGAGATTCAAAATGGGCTTAAGAAACATAACATCAGGACCCTCCAGGGAAATGGTTAAGTCAGAGCCAAAAGCATTAGCCCTGAGTTAAGAGGAGCTTGAGCTAATGAGAAGGGAACAGAGCGTGGGGGAGCCTGGGAGGAAGGTGACTGGGGATCAAGTGCAGGACAGAGAGGAGGGAGGCAGGAGGCCAGGGCAGGCACAGAGCAGTCATTGATATGCGGGGCACGGTCTCCCCCGCTGATGGGAGGAGCAGCAGCAGCTGCCAGGGAGCAGGAGTGCAGAAGTGAAGGGGGGATCTGCACATGTTCCCCCGGGTCACACTCAGGACTTCTGATATCTGCCAGGGAAAGAGCCAGCATGTGGCCAGAGACAGGGCCAGCCTGATGTGAGGGTGTGACAGGGTTATGGGGCAGGGCTGGTAGAGCTTGCTTCGCCTTCTCCCTGCCTGGCCTTGTGCCGTCCCTCTTGTCCACCTGGCTCTCTCAGAGCTGCCATCTTGGTCCAGGTGTCAGGTGCTGGTGGGGGGAAAGGGTGGGAAGAGAGTAGCTGATAACCAGTCCTCATTTCCTGGCCAACGAATCTCGGGTAGGGAGGAGCAGGGCAGACCCCGGGCCTCTGGACAGTAGAAGGGCAGGGGACTTCTGGTCAGGCTCTTCAAAGTCACTCTGTGCAAAGGGCAACCTGTTGCGGTTCTGAGCTGGGGCAAACAGGTAGTCCTCTGCTGGGCTGCAGCTCACCTGGCCAAGACTGGCAGAGACGCCCTTCTATTCCAGTCGACTCACCCTGAGCGCCTACTCTGTCCCAGGCCCGGTCCCCGCCGCTCACGAGCTAGCCTCGGCCACAGCCAACCACCTGCTCTGTGACACTTGACCCCCTGTCGCTGTTGCTGTTGACACAGCCCAGAAGCAGCCCCTCTGAGCGTGAGTGGGAGTGGCTCGACACACGGAGGGGGCCTTGGAGCCCGGAGCCAGCCCCCCCTCAACTTGCTCTGCCCCCCAGCGCCCTGGCGGGCACCCAGAGCAGGTGCTCCCTGGAGCGACAAGGACAGCCATGACGCTAGTGGGAACACTTGAGTTATGGTGTGCCAGTCGCCTCACAAACAAGTTTGGGGCCCGCCTGTCTTCATGAATCACGGCGGAGCCTAATCCTTCATTAGAACATTCAGCAGTAATTGCTGGCGAAATGCCACTTGCCTTTTTCTCATTTTAACAAAACATTTATGCATGAAAGATTTAATGCCAGGTATCAAGCATATCATTGTAAATTTACCACTAATTAAGCCTAATTAAAATAATTAAATGGCTGTGGAGTCACCATGTGAATGAAAATCACTTCTCCACCACCAGGCTGTTTCTCAGTAGCCAGGCCCCGGGTTTCAGAGACAAATCTCTCTCTCTCTCTCTCTCTCTCTCGCTCTCTCCCACCGCCCCGCTCAGCTTCACGCGGGGTATTTGCACGGCCAAGGAGATTTGATAATTAAGATAATGCTGTGATTTGACGGTGCGGTTTTTCAATTTCGGGACCCCGGGAGATTTTCCTTTATCTCGGTGAAGTATAGACAATTTGACAAATCTGTTGCTCAGAGCAGTCACCGGCGTTTGCATATTCATTACTCATTGGATTTTTAATCAAAGTAGCTGGTGGACCCCTCGCACCACAAATAACTCGGTCATGAATAATTTATCGGCGCTTGCTGGCTGGGCCGCGCGCACCCCCTGGCGCCCCGGGGCTCCTGATTGGCTCGCCAGGGCTGGCCTGCCCCGAGCAGCACATGGCCGCTCCAGATGTTTGGGTATCCATATGTGCACAGCTCATCAAAAACGGCAACGGCCCGCACCCAGGGGCCTCGGCCGTCCCCAGATAGGCCATCTGGAGTTGGAGGGGAAAACAAACCACGGTGAATTGTGGGATGCCTGTTTATCTTCAGTGGCACCGGCTGTGGCTGCCGAGGGGCACGCAGGAGGCACGGGGGCGCAGTGGATGCTACGATCTCGGGCCCCACGGTGACTTCGTGCCTGGGATGCTACTTGCGGACCATCCCCCCGCCCCCCGACCCAGACCCCTCTGCGGGTTCCCCCCGCTGCCTCTCCTGCTCGTTGGGCCCCAGCCTACAGGACCCCGCCACCCCGCCTGCATGCACTTGTGTCCTTCAGCCCCGAGTGGCCCGTGTTCAGGCTAGGGCCTGTAGTTCTCTTTGTCCGCAGGCTGCGCTCAGCAGGGTGGCTCGGCATTTCCCCAGGGCTGGCCACTCTCCTGCAGGTCTCGCCCCTGATCCCATCAAGCCCATTCGGTCTACCTACAGGCCAGGTGAAGTGTTTTCTGTATGAGCGTTGGAGGAGTTGGGCGGAGATGCAGGGGACAGGGTGACAGAATAGCACATTTTCTAGGCATTTAATGGACCATTGACTCATTTTGATTTTTGCAGCTTTCTTTTGCTTTGGGGCCCCTGATGATTGGTTTCCCTGGTCTCAGGAGAGTTAGGAGGCTCCTAACGAACTCCAGATACTGGGGTTGGCCTCTAGCGCCTGCTGGTTTCAAAGGCCCTAGTCCACAAGATTCTAGATACAGCCCATGGGGCCTCCTCTGGGAGCCCTTCTGTGACCCCCACCACCCTCAGCTGAGGTGGCGCCCCTCTCTGATGCTTCTAGAACATCCGCTAGGTCTTTGCTACTCCCGCCCATGTGGTGACTACTGGGAGCCAAGACCCCCATCTCCACTGGACAGCAAACTGCGGGGGGCAGCGTGGTGCCTTGTTCATCTGTCCCCCACACCTATGTCACATTTGAGGAATAGATGACCCCTGGACTTCATGAGCAGAAGAACAAACACAAGCAGCTAAGAAGGGAAACAAACCCAGAATAACCATCTGAAAGTGTGTATGGAAGGCAGATGCAGACAGGCCCTCCTGCCCAGCTGGGGGTGACTGCCCCACAGATCTGTGCAAGGGTGGGAAGGAGGGGACTTCTTTTTTTTTTTTTTAAGGAGGGGACTTCTGCCCCCTCTCCCACCCAGCGGCTTGCCCTGCCACTTCCCAGCCAACTCTCAGGGAGAGTGGAGTGAGCACACCCCAGGTCCCAGCCTGCTGTGTCAGCCGGGGTCTCCCCCACCCCAGCACCCTGAGCTAAATGCATCGTGAACCCTGCTTGAGAAACTGATCTGATGCATTGAACCCCAGCCACACGGCCCCCTCTCAAAGCTGAGGTGTAGATAACCCTGTGCCCTTGGTGCTGCAGCAGGGGAGGTGGCCCCACTGTCCTTGCTCCCTCCCCCCAAGCCAGCCTGCCACTGAGGGGCTGCAGGAGGCTGCAGATGCATTACCAGGCCCGGAGGGAAACCAGCAGGCCTATCTCCCTGTGACAATTAAAGTGGAAATAGTTCCTGATATTTCTTCCTCTTTTTTTAAGGTGAGAGGGGAAGTGTGATTGTACAATGTGTGTGTGCACATCATGGGGGGTGGGGGGAGGAAGGGAGCAGCCTGAGCCATAGCAGATCCTCGGGGAGCCTGTCAAGGATGGTGATGCTGCGCTCCAACCCCCGCACCCCAGGCTGTAGGGTCCCACCTGAGACAAGGCCGCTGACAGCGCCCCGGCGCCTTCACTGGCAGACGGGAGCCCCCCACTGAAGTCCACTTGAGCTCCCTGACATTAGAGAGAGCGAAGGCCATACAAGTCCTCAGGCAGCCACCCACCTCAGCCCCTCCACCAGAGACACCAGCCGAAATTCCAGAGGGAGACAGATGGTGGCCGCCAGAAGCAGAGTCACAGTGGAGACAGGGAGAAGTCTCTCCTCTGGAGTGAGCATCCTCGAGAGCGGTTCCCCTCAGAGGGCTCACAGACACCAGGGGCCTGGAGAAAGATCCACACCTGGGCTTGCACCAGAACCTTCCTCCACCACTTGTGGCCCTCCTACCCTTCATCCTTTCTCCTCTGGGAACCCACCCACCAGACAAGGCTCTAACCCCAGGCTGCCCTGCACACCATCCTCTTCAGGAACCCTGCCCCTCCCCCTACACCGCCCCCCCCCCCCATGTCCCCCTCTCCAGAGGGAAGCAGAGGCCAGGCGGGGGCTTGAGCAAGGGCCCATTCCTGACTGAACTTTGGTAGAGGGGTGGAGGAAGGGGCCCCAGGGACTCCTGATTGAGGGGGCAGCCACTGAACAGCCTGGGGGAGGAATCAGGAGTGGGGAGGTTGGTGGGATGATCCCCCTG
>ML101197.1:29610-40623 GCA_003697995.1 Taxidea taxus jeffersonii
AGAGGTCATGAAGCCACAGAGCATCTCCAGTCGTATCAATGGCAGGGCTTGGAGTAAATATGTAGCAGTCTGTTCTGAGGGAGGAGGTCAATGTGGTAGGTCCCAAGAGATGCCTCGGCTGCGGGAGGTGGCTGTTCCTGGAGGCCGGGAGGTCTCTGCCTCCCTCAGCCCCGTGATACACAGGACTATGCTTAAGGCTGATTCCTCGACCCCGGGCAGTGTTCCTTGCCTCCTAAAGCACCGAGCCCTCACTGCTCCTCACCACCCTTCTGGGAGGCCTCCCCAGAACCTTGCAGGGCTTGTAGGGCTGCAGCAGCCATCCACAGAGATGCAGTAGGATTGCAGTTATGAGCCTCACCCAGAGCTCCCCATTCAGCCATCAGCGTCCGTAACCATTCTCGGGATCTACTTCAGATCCCGGAATCACCAGCCCCGCATGTTTGTGCTATCATCGGAACACTGATGTGTATTCCCAACTCACTGACAGCCAACTTGATTTTTATTGTCCGAGTTCTGTTGTTGCATCTACAAAATCTACGTTTGATGGCATTACTATCATTTTCCTTGCTGGGGAATGTTTTTACTTATGTTTCCAATTCAGCAAACATTTACTAAAGACCTACTGGGTGGGAGGCATGATGCTGGGCATGGGGGACAAAGCAGCAGATGGTAAGAGGAAGATGGACTCTTACTGTCCACTCGTTTAGTTCTCCTCGTGGCCACATAGAGGGACACCATTCTGATCCAGTGTTTATCAGTTTGCTAGTGAAGAAACTGAGGTCCCACGGGTATTAAGTGGTAGAGCCAGACGGCAACCTCAGAAATCTGGTCCCACGATGCATGTTCATAATTACTATCAGAAAAAGAAAATAAGGGGTGCCGGGTGACTCATTCGGTTGGGTGGCTGCCTCCTGCTGGGGTCATGCTCCCAGGGTCCTGGGATCGAGTCCCACGTGAGGCTCGCTGTTCAGCGGGGATTCTGTTTCTTCCTCTGCGCTCTCCAGCACTCATGCGCTCTTTCTCTCTCTCTCGAATAAATAAAATCTTTTTTTGTTTTTAAGATTTTTATTTATTTATTTGACAGACAGAGATCACAGTTAGGCAAGAGAGGCAGGCAGAGAGAGAGAGAGAAGCAGGCTCCCTGCTGAGCAGAGAGCCCGATGTGGGGCTCGATCCCAAGACCCTGGGATCACGACCCGAGCCGAAGGCAGAGGCTTTAACCCACTGAGCCACCCAGGTGCCCCTAAATAAAATCTTTTAAAACAATAAAAATCCTTTGAGAAGCTACCTGTCCAATGGCAGAAGCAGACCCATAAACAGATCATTTAAATTCTTTTATCTCACATTCAGAGAGCAGTAGACACTGGACATTTACAAGCCGTAGCTTTATAGAAGAGTTATTCTCATTAATTCTGACTCCAAGCTTGTTGTAGATGAAAAACTAATAACAAAAGCTACTAAGCATAGAAATGCATCTTTCCTGAGCTTTTGGTTTCTTTTGTGAGGAGACCCTGCTTCTGGGCTGGAGGAGTTGGTAGAAAATAAGCAGGAAAACGTGGCTGGGGTCTGTCTTCACCGTCAATGATGCACGGGCCAGCAACCTATCTGCTCAGTCTCGTGTGGAATTTTTTCTTCTCTTCAGGGAAATGAAGCCACCTGAGAGCAGGATCTATGGATTTTTTACTCATTCATTACTCTATCCTTGAAAGACAATATCATGTTGAATACCTGGGAGGAGCTAAGCATGAGCTATTGGCCAGAGGTTCAGAGATAAAAAGGGCCTTATAGCCTGAAGAGGGTGAATGGGGGACATGGGGTGGCCAGGCCTGCATCAGAGGCAAGGAAAGATGCTGTAGGCCCAGAGGAGGGAGCAACAACCTGCTCAGAAGGTGACTGTAAACCGTGTCCCCAGAGCAGGGTTTCTGTTGCTGTAAGGATTAAAAGGAGAAGGACAAGGAAGAGTAGCCCAGCTGCTGAGTGGCCATTATATCTCAAATCCTGGCATGCCCGTCAGTGGTGTCCTCACAGTTAGGGCTCAGAAGTACCTTTCAGCACACACGGGGTCATACTCTCTGCTCTTGAACCCATGTTTCCCTTCTCAGTGCCCCCTTCTCTGCCTCACCCTCCCTCCCCTCTTCATCTTATCACCCCGGCCCCCCAGGGACCCTCTTTGTGTTCATCATTCCCCTTCCTTTCTTAATTGTGGTTAACTGGACAGGATCACAAGCTCAGATTCTGGAGAAAACCAGGAGTCTAGCAGGACCGAGCCGTGGTAGAAGTTCTTTCAACTAGTTCAGAAGCTACCTTATGGCATGACGTGTGAACAAGTTATTACCTCCAATACTGGCCTTGGATTCCACCCTCCTCCATTGGGCAAATGCCATGAGTGGTGCCAAGCATAACCATTCATGTGTTCATTCATCTACCTATCTGTTTGTTCAACAGGCAGGACATTCAGAATCCCTGTCATATTGACCAGGGAGGCTGAGATCAACTCAGTTGCTTGCAGAGCCAAACACAGCATATCATGACACTATGATGTAACAGAAAGCAGAGTTGAAAGCACTAGTCTGTGGAAATGAAGCTGGCAAAAAGGAATTAAAGAGGTAGAAGTCTGAGAGGTAGAGGTTGGAACAATAGACAATGGTGTTGTGAAAACCAAGAGAGGAAGGTTTTAGAACAGGAGAGAGGCCAATGGGGTCAAATGCAGCCAAGTAATTCAAGAGAATGAGAATGGGAAAGCTTCCTCTGGATCTGAGCCCAGGAAGTCGTTGCTGGCCATGGCAGTAGAGTTTCAAAGGGTGGAGATGGGAGTCAGGTAGTGCTAAATCAAGGAGACAGTGAGTGGGACAGAAGCGGTAGACTCCAGTGCATGAAGCTCTGCAGAAGTTGGGCTGGAAGGAAAGAGAGAAGTAGGGCAGCATCTGGAAAAAGACATGGAGATGGAGCTTTTTTTTTTTTTAGGGTGGAAGAAATCTGAGCATTGTGACAGAGCCCACTGTCTCCACCTGGGACAGGAAGAAGACAAAGTCTGTCAGTTTCCATCTGTCATTCCCTTCGTGAGGTGCTGGGTCCTTCAGCAATGCTTGGCATGAAGAGAGTAGGCAAGCAACCTCTGTTCTCCATGATTCTGCTAGGGGATCTGGGGGCCAGCAGACTCCCTACCCAGTGGCCTTTGGAGAAGTTGCCAGCTGTTGGATCCAATGAGTGTATGTCCTAGTTGGTTCCAAAGGACACCCAGGCCCCAGACACAAGTTGGCTGGGGAGCCAGACAGCCGTTCTCTGGTCCAGGCGACTCTGGCCCACATCTCAACCACTCAGCCCTTCTGAAGGACTGGGCTTGGCACAGCACTTCCTCCCCAGACCGCCCAGACTTGGCTGCTTGGTTTATTTCACACAGAGATTTAAGTGTCGCCACATGGGGACTTCTTTCCTGGACCCTGCCTCCCTGTGGTTCCCTAGGCATTGACTGGGCAAATGCCCAGCGGGTCCCTCAAGCTTGTAGAATACTGTCCCTTTAGGCCACAGACCCTTGAAGTGCTTGGCTGAGTCCCTGAAAGCAAGAAGCAGGGGAGGCTGGGAACCGGGGCCTGGGGACGGATTCAAATGCGGGTATATGGTGCAGGGTACAACCCCAAAACCACAGAACTGATGTACGCAAGATCATTGGTGAGATAGGGGCTTGCCTAAGGTTGTTCAGAGTCCGTGGCCGAGGCACTGGGTCCAGCCTGAGCCTTTGACTATGGCCTTGAGCACCATCCACTCTGACCATGTGAGGCATAGCCACGGGTCCTTAGACGGCAGTGTTACTGGGCCGGGTGCAGAAGGACATTTGAATTCAGGATAACTTTCCTGGAAAAACAATGGGCTTTGGTGGTTACATATTTCCTGCGTGACAACCATGATGGATGTCGCTGGCAGCATTCATTAGGATGTCAGGGAAGGCCAGCCAGAACCCATGCGTCGATCCCTGTCATGCACCCCCGTGAACCTTGTAGAAGTTGTGGCCCTTGGCAGGTCCTGTGCTGTGGTGGCCATCTGCATAGATCACCCCCCGCCCCAATGAGGACCAGACTTGTTTGTCTTGTTCCCTGCATGGCCCCAACCCCACGATGGCCCAGGGTGCAGTTCAATTAGTATCTGTTGAAATAATTAATTAGTTAATTAATTCCACCCTGTAGAACCAGCTCTCCAGGTGGAACGGTGTTTGGCATTCTGACCCCAAACCCAAGGAAGCGTCTCTCTCCAAGGCAGCACCCAACACCACTGCTCCCCGCGGGGCAGACCCCTGGCGGGGCTCCTCTGGATGCCGGATGCCGGCTGAACAGCGCGTACCCCAGGCCACACACCCTTCCCGGCTCCTGTGGAGGGATGCTGTGTCTCTCTGGACGCTACTCTACCACACCCTCTCTGTTCTTAGCCGTACCGTGTGCTGAGCTCACAGCTGACTGACTGCCACCCTGACCCCAGCCCCCTCTCTTGAACAACAACCCCAGATTTGGGGAGTTGGCTTTTGGAGCCCCCCCCCCCAGATTTTATCTTACTGGATTTGTTCCTTCGTGTGGACCGTCAGGGCAGGCCTACATGCTACCTCTCCTCTAATGGATTTGTTGTCCTTCCCCAACAAACAGGAAGCTGTTGTTCTATTTTCTTCCACTTATTTGACTGAAGCATACACTGGGCAGCATTTAAGACAGAGCCCTGTGGCATGCCACTAGAGACTCAGCAGGAAGACAGTGGTCTGTTTAATTGGCATCATTGAGCCCTCTCTTCCTGAGTTACAATTGCATCAAGCTGGACCATCAGCCAGCTCTGACTTTCTTCCCAACCTTGGCCCCATTCTCTCTACTCATTTCCTTTATATCGTAATTCCTCTCCAGGCCTCTCCACCTCCTTCTTTTGCTCATTATTGCAACTTCCATAAGAAAATGTACATCGCTTCTAGGTCCACAGCGTGAGTGAGAAAAGCCCTGATCGAACCCAAATGGCCCTTGTGGGTTTTCTCGTGATTGCACAAAAGTAACATAAACTTGTGTGATAAATGTCCACGGATGAAAGGAAAGACAAGTTGAGCGAGTTTGTCAAATTCCTTTTTGGGATTCAAATCTATGTGTTAAACTGTGTTCTTCTGGAATATGAACGTTTGCCAATCCCAGCTTCCCTAGAAAGAGCCAACCAAGCCTGAGACCTCGCTGGCGTGCTGATGCTTTATTGGGATGGAGAACAATTTCAGGGCACTCAGGGAGGGTAAAAGAATGGATCCTGAGCTAGGCTGAGTAGTGTCTCCCAAAACTTGTGTTCATGGGGAACCTAATTTGGAAATAGGATCTTTACAGGTTTTAAGTAGTTAAGGGGAGGTCCTGCCAGATTCAGATGGGCCTTAAAGCTAGTGACCTGGCATCCTTATAAAAGAAGTGATACGGAGATGGGCACACTCAGGGAAGAGGGAGGCAGAGATCAGAGAACTGGAACTACAAACCAACGGGTGTCAGACATCGCCAGCCAGCACCAGAAGCTACGAGAGGTGAAGGAGGATTCTTCCCTAGAGCCTCCTGGGGAGCGGGGCCCTGCTGACACCTTGATGTGAGACTTCTGGCCTCCACAGCTGTGAGAGAATAATTTCTGCTATGTTAAGCCACCCCTGTATGGCATATAGTTGAGGGAGCCCTAGGAAACCAAGCCCGAGGGAAAGTAAAAACGAGGTTGTGCATTCCGATGCGTGCACACCTGCATACACAAAAAAGGTTGAACAGTGAATTTTGTGTCGTGTGTATTCAACCACCATTTTAAAACTTGGGGAACCAAAAGAGGCAGGATGTACCTGGACAGGCTGTTTGGAACCACGGGTCCTTGGAGAAGCCTGTCAGTGGAGAAGAAACAAAAGGAATCGATTTGCTGTCTCCTTCCCATTTTCTCTTTGTCCTTGGTCAGAGTTTCCCAAAGTTTAACAAGGTGTGAAATCCTCGGAGCTTCCAGTCTGTGTCATCTGTGAGCAGCTGCCAGGGCAGCCGAGGCTTTGCCTATGGCGGGGCACACCCACTGAGCCCAGAAAGGGTGCTAGAAATCTGCCTCTGCTCTGGGCAGATTAGGTTCATGGCCAGGGCAGCACGTGGAGTCTAGCCCTTGAACCTGAGCAGGCTGAGATAGAGGGAGGTATCAGGAGATGAAGGATGAATGGCACCAGGGGGACCTTCGTGAGCACGCAGCTCAGGACCAGAGGAAGGCAAGAGGGGCTTGCGTGGCAAACTTTGTGCTGATTATGCATGCAGATTATAGAAGAGAGTGTAAAAATTGCCAGGTCAGAGTCCCAAATCCAGCACCTGTAAGGGCCAGGCAGTGACACAAGAGGTGAGCCACCAGAAACCAGGCAGTGATCTGTCACAGTGACTCTCTGTGACAAGCGAGCATTTGTCGAGTGGGTCATCAGTCGTTGCTTAGCAGGACATGGGCTCAGTGTGGCCAGATCTTCCCCTTTTCACAAGAAGAAAAAAAAAATCCATATTTAAAAAAATGAATTCTCTCAATTCTTCAACGTTTTAGGTATTGGGGGAAAACGTCTAAATGCTATGATGTATAAAAAACTCAGTTAAGACGCGGCGCCTGGGGGCACCTGGGTGGCTCAGTGGGTTAATGCCTCTGCCTTCGGCTCAGGTCATGATCTCAGGGTCCTGGGATCAAGCCCCATGTCGGCTCTCTGCTTGGCGGGGAGCCTGCTTCCTCCTCTCTCTCTGCTTGCCTCTTTGCCTACTTGTGATCTCTGTCTGTCAAATAAATAAATAAAATCTTAAAAAAAAAAAAAGAAACTTAAAATGCTCCTGAAGGATGTAACAGGTGACTTAACCACATGGAAAGACATACCATGTTCTTGGATAGGAAGACTCGCCATCATAAGGATGTTGATTCTCCCTGAGTTAATCCATACCTTTAAAGTGATAATTAAGAACAATTTGGGAGAAACACACGTGACTCTAAAGTGCGTGCCAAAAAAATAAATAAGCAATGATAGGAAAATTCTGAAAAAGAGAATAGGAGATGGGGGAGATGAGCCTTATGAGGCAGGAAAACATGACATGAAGTCACAGCTGCTAAAGCAGTGGTGTTGGCACGTGAGTAAACAGAGACTGAAATGGGACCGAAACGAAATTCCAGAAACCAGCACATATACATAAGGGAATTGAAAATATGATCAAGAGGAAATGTCAAGATGGGGGCATGGGTTATGTCAACAGATGATGAGGGGAGCTGGGTAGACACCTAGGAAAAAAATAAAACTAAATCTACACCTCTGTCTCACACAAAAATAATCTCTATCTGATATAATATGCCACTTACCTTACCTATGTTGTTCATTGTCTGCTTCCCCCCTCTAGAAGGTAAGGTCCAGGAAGACATTTTGAATGTTGTGGTCACTACTGTGTCCTCAGGGCTTAGAACAGTGTCTGGCATGTAGCCTGTGGTCAGTGCATACTTGATGACTTAAATGAGTGAAGCTAAGATTTAAATTTTAATAAGAAAACCTTTAAAGTATATTACTTTAAAAACTACTGGAGAATAGTTTTATAATTTTACAGTGGGTAATACCTTTTAAATACGAAAAGAACTCAAAAATCATAAAAGAGAATAATTGACAAGTTTGAACACAAAAAGCTTTCTTCATGGCAAAAGCCATCATAACCAGAGACAAAACCTAAGTGATCATCTGGTAAGCAAGCAAACAAACTTATATCTCCTATAATAGACAAAAGGCAAAGAAGTTAATATATAAAGAACTCCTTTAGAAAAAAGGCAACACCGCAAGAGAAAAATTGGCAAAGAATATGAATAGAAATTCACTGAAAGATGTTCGTTACTCATTATACGAAAAATGCAAATTAAAACTCCAATGGGATACTGGCTTTCATCTATGAGATTGGCAAAATTGAACATTTTGCTGCCTCCCCATGCAAATGAGGGTGTGAGAGGACTGGCCATGGGAGTGTAACCTGGCCCAGACCACTGTGATAGGCAATTTAATCATGCTTTTAAAATTATAAATGCTCATACCCTTGACCCAGAAATTCCACTTCTAGGAATTTAGCCTACAAATACATTCAGACACTTGCAAAACAGGTTATAGAAGTTATCACAGCATTGTTTATAGTAGGAAAAAAAAACTGGAAACAACCCAAATGTCTATCAGTAGGGGGCTCATTAAATAAATGGTAGTATCTCCGTACAGGGGATTACCGCATTGGAAAGCCATGCAGCCCTAAGACAGCAAGGAAGCTCCAATGGGGACAGAGCTCTAAAGCACAGTTAATTGAAGAAAGCAAGGCACAGAATGGTATACAGAGTGGGCTACCATTTGCATGATTGGTTGAAAAAAAATATATATATATAATAAAATAGTATATGTTTTATATTATACATAATACATAATTTATATTATATATCTATTATCTAATGCTATATAATAATAAATTATATATATGTCCATCCATCCATGAACATATATATACAATTGTAAATGTCTAGAATATCTTTAGAAGTACACACAAGAGGCCAGTAACATCATTTGCTTCTAGGAAGGAAAACTGAAGGTCCGGAGACATAGTTGGGAGATGAACACTCTAATGAGAACCTGCATGAGTAAGAAGAAACTGAACTGCTGTAAAAAGTAGACTCCCCGGGCACCTGGGTAGCTCAGTCAGTAAAGCGTCTGCCTTGGGCTCAGGTCATGATCCCAGGGTCCTGGGATCGAGCCCCACATCGGGCTCCCTGCTGAGTGGGAAGCCTGCTTCTTCTTCTCCCACTCCTCCTGCTTGTGCTCTCTCTCTCTCTCAAATGAATAAGTAAATCTTAAAAAAAAAAAAAAAAAAGGTGACCCCCTCACCTCGTGGCTCAATCACAAGAGAGGGTGTTTCCCTAATCATCTTTTATACAAGCAGCATTATTCCAGCTGATGGTGGCTCTTCCACCTTTAACACAAGACAGGAAGCCCACTCCTCTTTGTCTCAGCCCATGGGAGAGGGGCCAGAGCTGGAGGAAGGCACAGGGGAGGCGCTCGCGGACCAAGGCCTGGAGCGCCGCTCCCATTCTGTTGGTTGGGGCCAGTCACGTGAGCACAGTTGCAAGGCAGGCCAGAAGTGCCCAAGGAGAGAGGAAAAGCAGACTTTGGTGCCTAGCCACCAGGCCTCTGCTGGACTAGCCTTCCATACCTTTTAAAATTCGAAACACATTCACTGTATATTTATTCAAAACAATGAACATAGTTAAATGGGAACAAAGAAGAGTTAGGTCTGGCCTGGGAACTGCCAGTTTTGAAGCCACATATAAATGGTATTTGATTATATGAGAAAGGTGGCTAACTATATCAGTAAGAGACATATAGACCATTGGATAAACGGTGTTGGAAAAACAGAGCAGCCACTGGGGCAAGCGAAAATAAGGTTAGGTTTCTTACTTCAGGCCATGTCCCACAGAAAAATGTCTATGGGTGAAACCACTACAAATAATAAATGACACCGCTGAAGTATTAAAAGAAAATATAATCTTGGGGGAAGAATGTATTTTTAAATGATTTAGGTCTCAATGGTAACTGACAAACTTGACCACATAAAAGTGTCATCAAAATGATGAAGGACAACACGAAGTCAAAAGACAAGAGACAGACTAAGGAGAAAATATTTGTCACATGAATAAAAGACCAGGAAATAATAGCCCACATATGTAAGTTGCACTTATAGATCAATAAGAAAAATAGACAAACGATCCCGTGGAAAAATGAGCAAAGAATGTGGAAGGAACGTTCCCAGAAAAGAAATGCCCATAAGCCATGAGATGCTCGTGCTCACAAGTAATCAGGAAATTCAAATTCATGCAATAATGAGATATTGCTTATCACGCATTAGACTGGCCCAAACTGGGGGCAGGTAGGAGGAACATACTCGGTGTTGGAAGTGGGACTGAAGAAACGGTCTTATGGGTTGGTGGCCAGCGTACAAATTGTCATATTTTAGTTGGAGAGCAGCTCGGCATAATCCATCATAATTTAATTGTCATATTTTTAAATATTTAAATATTCTTTAAAAAAAATTTTTTTTTAATTTTAATTTTTATTTATTTATTTGTCAGATAGAGAGAGAGCACAGGAGCAAGCACAGGCAGACAGAGTGGCAGGGAGAGGCAGAGGGAGAAGCAGGCTCCCTGCCAAGCAAGGAGCCCGATGTGGGACTCGATCCCAGGACTCTGGGATCACGACCTGAGCCGAAGGCAGCCGCTTAACCAACTGAGCCACCCAGGGGTCCCAATATTTAAATATTCTTAAATAGGCCCTTCAACCAAGAAATTTTTGAGTCGCCGTCCCACAGAAATACTTGGAGATGCCCACAAGCAAGAATTCAAAGAAATTCATCCCTATATTGCCCTCACAGGAAGAAAAGAAGGACCAACCTGAATGTCCGTCAACAAAGGGGGTTGACCTAATACGTCCAATATTGTAGGCGACTTCACAGCGCAGTTCTTCTACTTTTTTAATGGAATAGATCTATGTGAAAAAAAAAAAGATGTTTGTCAAGACACATTGTTAAACAAAACAAAAACAAAAACAAAAAAAATCAGGAAGTAAAAGCATGCATATGCTATTCGTAAAGAAAACTCACCACACGTTTCTATATTAACACACGCGTCTCTAAATGCCTACGAAACTAAGTAGGATACAAACTCCTCAGTCCTCGGAGAGGAGTATGACCAAGGCCGTGAGAGCAAACCTTTGCTTCTGCTGCTTCCCTCCACGACTTGTCAGGACGTGTGAGTCGCCGATGGAAACGTGCCCACGTTGATCCATCCAGACAGGCACGTATCCGTGTGTTTACCCAGGAGACGGGAGAACGGAATTTTTACGGAGGGCTTGCCACCTGCTAGCACTGTGCCAGATGCGTTGCCTGCATTACCTCCCTTCGCCCCCGCCGAGAACTGTAGGATTTAGACACCGTTACTCTCCCCGTTTCCGGATGAGAAAGCCCAGCCTGGGAC
>RCUC01128229.1:0-63494 GCA_003697995.1 Taxidea taxus jeffersonii
TGATAAGGCTTGCATTCTCCACCATATTCTTTTCTTCTTAAGTAAATAGCCCTGAGAAATCAGCACATACTGCTTAATTTCTGAATGAAGCTCACTGGCTGGTAGAGATAGTTTCAGGAGTAGATACATTCAGAAATCCCTTCAGATACTCCATTATGGCTTTTCTCTCATATCTGTACCTGGAAGGCTAGATATACCAGCATCTTACTTAACAGTGGTTATCACTGCATGGTGCTATTCTGGTACCTTTTTATAATTATCTATATTTTCTCCAATAAACATTTATTTTTGTGACCTGAAAAAAATGTTTGTTTTGTTTCTTCTTCCCACCAAAAAACACCATGATTCCATTCAGAATACAGTTAAAAACATCCCTCATGGGATATGGAAGACTTAAGTGTGGCTCAGCCCTACCCCTTGGCGACCGCCATGACTAGATGAGGCACTGGGAGCCAGAGTGAGGTGTCTTTATTCATCAGATAAAATGTTCAACCAACCAGGGACGCCTGGTTGGCTCAGTGGGTTAAGCCTCTGCCTTCAGCTCAGGTCATGATCCCAGGGTCCTGGGATAGAGCCCCGCATTGGGCTCTCTGCTCAGCAGGGAGTCTGCTTCTTCCTCTCTCTGCCTGCTTCTCTGCCTGCTTGTGATCTCTGTCTGTCAAATAAATAAATAAAATCTTTAAAAAAAAAAAGTTCAACCAACCAACAGAAGCTAAACCGTTAAAACCAGTAGGCCCACTCATTTTTACAGCCATACACAGGAATATCAATCTCCAGAGAGAGCTGTCCCAAATAACCCACTTGGGCTGAATACCAATGGTTCTCCATGAATACTCCATGGCACTCCTTATGGGGAGCCTATAGACCAGGAGCCAGAAGCTCCATAAACCACGACTAATGGCACTTTCAGACCTGGCTCAAAGTGGGGAGTGAGGAGGGACATGCTCCCTTGTATATTTCCTTTCCTCCATCTAGAAACAGGATGCTGAGGGATGACACTTCCCAGATGAATGAACACTAAAGGTATGGCTTCTCAGATTGACAACTGGAGGATACTGATATTGGAAGGAATTTCAGGGGCTCAGAGGAGTGATCTGACTTCTACTAAGTCACACAGCCAGTGAATGACAGGTGCAAGCCCGGAGCCTAAGTCCCTGGAATCTTACTTAGCACTGGGCCCCTTTGCATGACTGTGCTAAAAAAAAAGCATGGGTACATCAGAAACAAAGGGCCTCCCTGCATCCCTGTGGGCATCCACCTCCTCTACCCCTCGCTGTCATGGCCCTATTCAGCTTTTCCATGCGCATGCTTATGCTGGATGTGGCTTTCTGATTTCTCTAATCAAAAGGCACAGGCTTAGATTTGAAACAACCACTGTTATGCCGTAATTAGTAATGAACTTGCCAGCTTCCAACAGCAACAAGAAAAACACAATGGAGTCCACTGAAAATTAAAATCAAGAAAGTGTTTAAAAAATTAAAACAGAGGGGCGTCTGGGTGGCTCAGTGTGTTAAAGCCTCTGCCTTCAGCTCAGGTCATGATCCCAGGATCCTGGGATTGAGCCCTGCATCTGGCTCTCTTCTCAGCAGGAAGCCTGCCTCCCTTCCTCTCTCTCTGCCCACCTCTCTGCCTACTTGTGATCTCTGTCTGTCAAATAAATAAATAAAATCTTTGAAAAAAAATTAAAACAGAGTAGATTTAAAGGAACTATATCACTTGGTAAATCAGGTCACTGAAGCTAATTCTAATTCCTCCTGGTAAATGAAAAGTTAATAGTGGGGTAATAGGATGCCTTGGAGGAAGAAATTTACATCTTACCACAGATGTAAGACCCTTCCAGAACCTTCCAGAACAGGGATGCTTAAGCTGGGTTCACTAAGAAACCAACGATCCCAGTTTGCATAGAACTGTCCCAATTTTAGCATTAGAACTCCTAAGTCGTGGGAAACAGTCACTCATTCTACAAAGAATTCAAGAGGTCCCTGAATCTGGATGGGAAACAAATTACCTGTCAATTTGATTAACCTCCAACTAAAATTAACAAATTGCATTCAATAATGAAAGTAAGCAACAAATCACAGTGATATTAGCAATATCTGTGCCCTGATCAACAATAGAAATTCCAGATATTTTCATATCGGCTTTCAGCAGACATCTTAAAATACCATATGTTCATCACTACTTTGAAATAAATGGGTATTAGAGACACCACTAAATCTTATTTAATGCATTAATCTAAGAAATATATATTACTATATCAAAAATGTTGTTTTTGCTACTTTGATATTCATATGCCATACAACTGCATTTCCTTTTTTTTTTTTTGCTTACAAATTTCCAATTTTTTCGGTATATTTTTCTATTTACAGTTGCATTTCTAAAATTATGAGACAAGGTCACCAGGCTTCGCTCTGTCAGAGAGATCCAGCAGCACACAAAGGGTTAAGAATTGTAGAGGCACCATGCAGAATCTGAGAGTAGCTTTCTAGTAGTGGAATTTATGGAATGATGTACCAGGCAGTACACTAAAGGACTTTATTCTTTTTTTTAAGATTTTATTTATACATATATAAATATATAATATATTTTTTATACAGAGATCACAAGTAGGCAGAGAGGCAGAGAGAGAGAGGAGGAAGCAGGGTGTCCGCAGAGCAGAGAGCCCGATGCGGGGCTCGATCCCACGACCCCGGGACCATGACCCGAGCCGAAGGCAGCGGCCCTAACCCACTGAGCCACCCAGGCGCCCCCACTAAAGGACTTTAAAACATTATCTCCTTTACCTCTCTACCATCCTTTAAGGTGTTTACTAATGAAATGAAGGTCATGCTAATGAAGTCCATACACTTGGCCATCAGGCAACTGACCTTCCCAGGGCAGACCTGGCACTAGAACCTCCCCTTCTGATTCTCAACACAGGACACATCCGCCAGGGCATGGGTGCGGATAAAGAGTTCCTTATATTAAGCACCATACAGATTAGAAGCTGCCTGCTGCTCTCACTATCTTGGAGACTGGATTCATTTAAAAATAAACTTACTTATTCATAAGTGTCTCAGTTCCACCTAACTGAGCACAGTACTTTGTTTTGTCTAAATCCCATTCCCTTCCTAGGATCTTAGGGAGGTTCACTAACTTCTGGAGCATTTTCCAGTCACCTCCTAGATATCTTCTTGTCTCTGGATTAAAGTCTGTACTACCCACTAGATTCCCTCTAGGAGTGGATTCTGGTCAGATGTCTCTTAGTAAAGTGAATTCCACCAACATTACACTATTATATTTCAGAATGGCTAGAACCCTAGTTACTTAGAAACTTCTTAGTCCCCTCAAAGCTTTGGCAGCACAGAGATGACACTAACACCTTAAAATCTCTATGAGTTTTATAAACAGATGTCAATAGGGATGCCTGGTAGGCTCAGTTGGTTAAGCAGCTGACCCTTGATTTCAACTCAGGTCATGATCTCAAGGTCCTAGGTTGAGCCCTACACACTCAGCGTGGACTCTACTTAGGACTGTCTCTCTCCCTCTGCTCCTCCCTCTACCCACTCTCTGTCTCTCTCAAAAAATAAATAAATCTTTAAAAAATAATAAATAGGGATGCCTGGGTGGCTCAGTCAGTTGTAGGTGTTCGGTCCCATGACTTCTGACACCCAAAACAACATATAAAGTATTTCAATGAAGCCTGAAATTTTCATTTATCCCCTTTCAGTCAATTCTCCCACCCCAAGACAAAAGCATCCTGATTTCTAGGACCATAGATTACTTTCCCCATTCTTAGACTTCATGTAAAAGGAATCATACAGCCTACAGCTCTAGAAGGGAGAAAGGAAGAGCAATCCTTCCCGATACACCCAGCTAGAGCCTTATCTATAACAAAGGTCCACCTTCTAGGGAACAGATTTTGGCAGAGCCTTGTAGCAGCTGAAGGAAGGGAATTCCTCCATTCCAGCCCCCTACAGACTTCCTGTATCACATAAAAGGGGGAAATGCTATAAACAGGGGTCAGAGCTGAAAAAAAAAAAAATACGTTGGAAGTGCTACATCCAGGTAGGGGAGTAAGGGGTCAGAGAAAAAAAAGAATACTACTAGAAAACCAGGTGTAAAGGTCACAGCCCTGAGACACAGGTCCACTAAAAGACTGACTGAGGTTTAGACTAGAGAATGTTCCTCCTTCCCCTACCTTACCACCACACCAGAATGCCCTGTTAACGCCAGTGAATGAAAGAGCTGCAAGCCACAGGTGCTCACTGGAGAGGAAGATTTGGGGAAACCCAAAGTCAAGAGACACTAGAAGACGCAAAGACACTAGAAGAAGCTGAAACTTCTGGCACCTGGAGCTATGGCACATGTAAAATCACAACCCAAATCATAGTCAGGTTAAATCCTCATACTAAAGGCCCATTTATCTCAGTTCCTAGTACCCAAAATAATATGCATGGCTTTCAAGAAACAATCAGAAAACAAACCAAAATGAAAAGAGAAACAAAGTCTGAATAAACCAGATGTCAAAGCATCAGTCAGGGAATTTTAAATAACAATAAGGATCATGTTAAGAGTTCTAATGGAAAAGAAGACAACACTCAAGAATAAATGGGTAAGGGGGAGAGATGTAAGCAAAAGAAAGAATCAAAAGATATTCCATAAATCAAAAACACTGTAACAGAAATAGAGAAATAAAAAACACCATTATGGGTTCATCAGTAAACTGGACATAGCCAAGGGAAGAATCAGTGAGCCTGAAGATATGTCAATGGAAACTTCCCAAACTGAAATACAAAGAGGAGAAAAAGAATTGGGTGGGGGGGACCAAAACCTCCAAAAACTGGGACAATATCAAAAGGTGCAACATATGCGTAATTAGAATACCAGGAGAAGAAGACTACCAGGAGAATTAGAACACCAGGATAAGAAAGAGAGAAGAAATACTTGAAGTAGCAATGGCCAAGAACTTTCCAAAATTAATTACACCAAGCCAGAGATCCAGAAGCTCCGGGTCACTAATTTTTAGTCTACTTTCTTACCAATTGAGAGGGGATAAAATAACCAACTGTGAGTGTAGCTTTGTCTATTCTTCCCTTTAGGAAGATCAATTTTGTGTCATAATATTGAACTTCTCTTATTAGATGTATGCATATTTAGGAATATTAAATCTTGGGCACCTAGGTGGCTCAGTTGGTTGAGCATCTGCCTTTGGCTCAGGTCATGATCCTGGAGACTGAGGATCGAGTCCCATATTGGGCTCCCTGCTCAGCGGAGAGCCTGCTTTTCCCTATCCCTCCACCCCTCTCTCTGCTCGTGCTTTCTCTCTCTCTCTTTCAAATAAATGAATAAAATCTTTAAAAATAAATAAATAAGTAAAATATACATAACATAAAATTTAACACTTGACTCATTTTTAAATGCACATTTTCATGGCATTAAGTACATTCATGTTGTGGCACCAGCACCGCCAACCATCTCCAGAACTTTCCCATCTTCCCAAACTGAAACTCTGTACCCATTAAACAATGGCTCCTCATTTTCTTTCTCCCCAGCCTCTGACAACAACCAATCTACTTTCTGACTCTACTCTGGACATCTCATACAAACAGAGCCAAGGATCTATGTCCTTCTGGAACTAGCTTATTTCACTTAGCATATTGTCCTCAAAGTCCAACCAGGTTGTCATGTGTCAGAATTTCCTTTCTTTTTTAAGGCTGAACATTTCATTGTATGAGATACCACATTTTGTTTATCTGTTCACCCCTCCATGGATACTTGGGTTGCTATTATGTCTTATGAGTTTTTAAAGTTACAATTTTGTGGCTTATCTGGCTTATTCTCTTTTGCAGGGTGGAAACAATGGTGTTTTATAATTTTCTATCCCCTAACCAGACATAGAAGTCTTCTAGATATAGAGTTGTAATTTCATTTTTAATCTGACACAAAACCCTAGAATTAAGGAGAGGATATCCACATTCTATCAAAGGATTATAAATCATTTTTAAAATGATAAATATTAAAGTTGCAGATATGTAAATGTATTTATATTTTTCAACATCTGAGACAAGAAAACAACATCGACAGGCACATGGTTACAACTGGGCAGAGACTAGAATCCACAATGCCTTGATTCTCAGTCTGGTTGCTTCCCTGCTGCCGTGTTGCCTCTATACTGGTAGATAGAACATCAAAGGGAGAAATGATCATCATAAATTGGTCAATTTTCCCACAAATTAATAAATAGATTTAACACAGTTCCTATAAAAATTCCAACCAAATTTTGGGAATGGAATGCAGAGAGCAAGCAAAAAACAACTTAACTTGACAAAATGTCTATTAAGTTTAGCCTAAAAAATAGCTATGCAAAAATAACCCAAAAAATTATTGAAGAACAATTAATAATGAATGACAAGCCTTGGCAGATGTTAAAACATATAAAAGAGTTTCTAAAATTAAAAGTGTATTGGGGTGCCTGGGTGGCTCAGTGGGTTGAGCCTCTGCCTTCGGCTCAGGTCATGATCTGTGTCCTGGGATCAACCCCGCATCAGGCTCTCTGCTCAGTGGGGAGCCTGCTTCCCCCTCTCTCTCTGCCTACTTGTGATCTCTCTCTCTCTGTCAAATAAATAAATAAAATCTTTTTTTAAAAAAGTGTATTATTAGTGAATGAGTAGACAAAAAAGTCAATACATTCTGTTCTGGAAGAGAAATTCTGAAAGCAGATCAGAGAATTCAGTATATGATTATAATGACATTTAAAATTAGTGATTAAATAAATGGTATTGAAAAATACGGAAGTACCAGGAAATTAATAGTAAGAAAGTTAAAGTTACAGTCATTCAGGTTCCCATATGTGAAGGGAGGTGATGGTGATTGTTTTTAACGAAATCTTTCAAGCTCTCCTTCCATTATATTTATTTTTTGTTTCACTCACCAGACCACTCAAATGTCCGGATTAACTAACCACCTCGGAAACAATCCCTTACCCAAAGCAAGCATCATTTTTTATGGGCAAATTTTAAAGAACTGGGATTTCTTCTCTATTACTGCAGGGGAGAAGCCTGGGCTCTAAGGCTGGACTTTTCCAGACAGCTCTAAGGCTGGGCTATTATTTACAAGTATTCAGTGACTATGAATTCAATCCTTCCTGTGGACCAAGCATCGTGCTAGGTACTGGGGATACAAAAGTGTGTAAGGTTCAATCCCACCTTCAGAGTGCTGTTTAACCTATCAGTGAGTAAACAGACTGAAATATACATTACCGCTTCACTTATTGCTCAGTGATGATTTAGGTATAACAATAGAAGCATTAAAATGAGAAATACCAGGTACAAATATGAAATACCAAAAAAATCATTCCATGGAGCTCTTGCCTATTAGATCTCTGCTGAGAGATTAAGCAGGATGGTTAGACTCTGATGCCCATGCCTGAGGATGCTCACTCCAGCAATCTGCTGAAGATAGATCTTCCTGGTTCTCCCCTTCACACCACAAAGCAGGCACAGCTGGATGCTTTATCATTGCTCTACCCTCTCCCCGCACAAATCTGACAAGCCGATCCCGTTAGGCCGTGACATACAAAATATGGCATAATTGTAGACTGTAATCATCATGATGATAGCTGACTTGATAAGAGAGGTCAAATCCCATTTTTATATCCTGAATTTCTAAAATATTGTTTCGTCAAAAAAATCAATTTCTCATTTTTCTAGCGTTAACTTGAAAAGGGTATAATTGATCAAGCCTAAATCCCTTACATCACCCCGGACTCTGTGAAAGGCTCGTACCCAACAAGCCACTTGACTCAGGCTGGGCAAACAGCAGTTGTCCCCTGCATCTAACACCCATGGGCCTGAACAGCTTCAAAGCAAGAACACGTTTTACATCCTTCGGTTAAGACTGTGGGGAGAACACAGGCTCATGGAATACAGATGCTCAGCTGGCTCATTTGGGTTTTGTGGTCCAATTTGTGGATGAGATATTTATAAAATCCGGTGATTACAATGCCGTCTCATTAACATTCGTTAAGTGAAAACCACAGAGTACAGGACAGGAACTCCAGTCTGGGGGGAGAGGGAAGAAGAAGATGAATAGGGAGATGGGTTTTCCTACCTCAGCACAGGCAAAAGAGAGAGCTAGAGGGAGAAGATCCCTTTCTTTAAGTTAGAGTTTCTCCCTACTGAAAAAAAAAAAAAAGGAAGGGAGAAAAGGAGAGTAGCTTTTCCTTTTGTCAGTTATGTTTGATCCCGAAGCAAATTAAAACTGAGGCAAGCCCAGGCTGATTTCCCCATGAATGTGAATTCTCCCTTCCTTGTATGATTTGCCAAGGAGACACCTCCTCCATGATGTCTGCCTAGACTAAACTCACCCTACAAGATATTTGCATGCTCAGTGAGGCTGTGTGAACTGGACTGAACCACTTTGTTCTCAGCACAAAGTTGCTGATGTTGCCTTGTGATTGGTTCCTGGCCCCTACCCCCCCCATACACCCCCCTCCCCATCTGTCTGGGGAAGCAAGGTGACTTCCAGGAGAGAGATCCAAGGCTATGCAGTCAGAAGAGCCTGGACTTCATCCCCCGCTCTGACAGATCCTGGTTGCAGACCCTCTGATAATAGCCATTTGGCAAGGATGTCACCGTGAGGGGTAGCAGAGCAGCGGTTACATAAATCAGACAGATACTGTAGTATCCATCTAATGAGTAGGCACTCAATGAATGGCGGCTACAATTATTCACTCAGTAGACACTCAGTAAATACCAACGAAATACAAATGACGCTGTGTTCAAGGGAGAGCATTTCAAGGTTGGACTGTATCATCAATGACTATTCAAATTCAGTGATTACGGCTACGGTATGTGCAGTGACTTTACTTGAGAACTGTGCAAAAAACTGCAGAAGGCCCTCCCTTCTTTAATCAATTATAGAACAATCTAGATCTCTGGGATTCTTCCACAGATCTAGATTCTTCCAGAGATCAGAAAGCAGGGGTAAGTTACTGACTGTGACCCACGTTTGTAGCTTTTACCCACATTTCTGCATTTGGGGATGCGGGACTACGGTCAGCTAGAAGATGCTGCTTCTGTGACTTTAATTCTGCACTGCCTTTTGCGCCTTCCCTCTGCAGACAGAGCTGCATGCATAATTAACCCTCCGTGGGCTGAGCTAGCTGGAGCTGGGCTAGGCCAGCGCTGAATGTCTTCCCCTCCCCAGGGCCGAAAGCAGGCTGAAGGATGGAAGTCACAGAAGAGGATTTCCTAAGCCTGCTACCTGAAAACAATTAATGCGGCTGCCCTGGAAGCTTCTAGACTTCTCAGGTCCTGCGGCTGGGCTGCCGTGAGCAGGCACCCCTGGAAAGCGGGCGCTGGAGTGAAGTGAGTACCACTGATGCAGTTTTTTGGGGCCCTGTAAGGCTTCAAAGCTCTGCTCCTAAATCTCCCTATTTATGATGGGTAGGTTCTTAGGATAAATGGCTATCCTAAGTGTCACATTTTCTTAAAAGGTAGGAAAACAAAATCCCCCATCCAATTCATTAAAATCTAGGGAAGAAGCCTGGAGTACAGATCTTGTTCTCATTCTGCAGCATTAGAAGCTTAAAGGTCTTGGTCTGCCAGCTGATGGTTCCTTCCTCACAGCTGGAACATCCTTCAATCTCCTCTTCTAGCTCCCAATCACACACTCTCCTTGCACCTGGGTTTCCCTCTCAGTTCTATTTCATCAGCACAAGTAGAAGCAGCTGAAGGCCTACGACAACTTGAAAGACATTCAAATACCCTTTCCCCGCCAAAATCTACCCCTTCTACCTACCGGCAACTGTCCCCAAAACAGCTGCTACAAGAGATCTGTCTTGTGCCAAAGCATGTCTTTAAGAAGGACCCTGAAAGGGGCACAATGAGCACCATAAGCATGGCAAACTCCTAGCACAGGTCTTGAAAGAGTAGGAACAAGACTGGAAGGTCTGGATGGCTGGAGAGCCCAGTTTGCAAGGTAAAAATGCATCAGGGAGTTAAGAGAATAGCGGATCCACAGGGAGCACCAAAGTTAGGGAGAGGGGCTAAGTGGCCGGCAGTTCTGGAATAGGATGGAAAAGAAGGCATCAAAATAGATTGCAAAGAAGTAAAACCAAACTTGGTCAACATTCATTCATTCATTCATTCAATATCACGTATTGAGTTGATGTATATGTGTTGAGTCACTAGCTCATCCTATTCACTGTAGGTATTTAAATCAATGAGCCCTGGGGTGCCTGGGTGGCTCAGTCGGTTAAGCTGCTGCCTTTGGCTCAGGTCATGATCCCAGGGTCCTGGGATCAAGCCCCACATCCCAACTCTCTGCTCAGCGCATAGCCTGCTTCCCCCTCGCTCTCTGCCTACTTGTGATCTCTGTCTGTCAAATAAATTTTATTTTTTTTAAAGATTCTATTTATTTATTTATTTGACAGAGAGAGAGAGATCACAAGTAGGCAGAGAGGCAGGAAGAGAGAGAGGAGGAAGCAGGCTCCCCGCTGAGCAGAGAACCCGATGCGAGGCTCGATTCCAGGACCCCAACATCATGACCTGAGCAGAAGGCAGAGGCTTTAACCCACTGAGCCACCCAGGCACCCCAAATTTTAAGAAAAAAATAATAATAAATAAATAAATAAATGAGCACTGCTTTTCTCCTGTTTTGCCAGGGTATTAACTGAGATAATCATGCACAGCACAGTCCCTGGTACACATTCACCCTTCTTCCCACCCTCCCCTTGCCCTTGCTCTACAATTCGACTAAGACTGATGCTTGATTCCCTCCTAGAGGTCCCAGCTGTTCCAGATCACCATACTAACCCAAACACTCAGTTTCAGAAAAGCACAAAATTCCTCTAGTCCTGGGCCTCAAACAAGCATTCGTCCATGGAGCTGTTTTATGTCTAGAATCTCAGCAGAGCAAGATCCACTGCCATTCTCACTGGTGAACACTATTTCTTCTTTGAAAACAATGATGCCCTATAGAAAGAACAAACCGCCATACAATAAACCAGGCAGTGTAATGAACCAGGCGATGGGAGATGAAAACATATCTAGAGGATTCACAAAGTGATGGCTCCAGATTTGCTTTCAAAAGCGAGGAAGGACTGGTCCAAAGAACTCATAAATTAAAACAAATCCTCAAATCATATTCACAAGGCTGGAGCTGCCATCATGTGTGGTTCCTAAAGCCTGGGCTGTCAGAAGCCACCGCATAACATAAAAGGCCAGAGGCACAGCATGACAAGCATAATGCCTAAGCGACTAAAGGCATGGTGGCACTTCCTGCTCATGAGGCCATGAGGAAACCCACTTACCCAGCCCAGCTGCTGTACAATTCTAGACAGACGACCGGATGAACTGTTAGAACTCGTCTACTGGCAAGGAGTCTGGGTATTCATGGTCCAAATACAGTTGGATTTATCCAGTTTAATGGACCTCATACATCCAATGGACAAATATTTACAGAGCACCTACTACACACCAGGCACCATTGTTGATGCTAGGGAAACAACCGGATAAAACACAGGTGCTGAACCCCCACAGCTCACATTTTAGTGAGGAGAGGCGGACAATGAATCAATAAACAAGGAAGGAAAGAAAAAAGGAAGGAAGGATGAGAAGAAAGCTGGCCTCTTCTTTCTCGGACTTATCACCATCCAAAATTAAAATCTGGGGCCATATGGTAGAGTGACTAGGGGACCTAAATAACACCAAGCCAGCCATGCAAAGAACTTATAGCATATAAGTTATTGCCCTCCTACTTCCTAAAGGCATGTACTTGTCTTACTGGAGAAGACCTTAGTGATCAAACCCAATATCTCAACTTATGAAACTGAGACTCAGAGAAGCAACATCATGTCTCCAAATGCACACTGAAAACAAATCAGGGTTCTTCACACAGGGACTTCCTTGTTTATTTGCTGGAAGGTCTAAAGAGACACATGATAATGACCCAACAGATGCACATTCAGCCGGATTTTTGTTTTTTTCGTTCTTTCCTTTTTTTTTTTTTTTTTTTAGCATGGTGATGGCGGCTCTCCAGAAATGTAATTCTCCACAGACAAATAAGAAATACACAAATGAAGTGAGCAGAGATCCATCCTGGGCTAACTGGGGACCTGCCCATTTGGCTCAAAGTAACAAGGAGAAGGGATTCACCCCAGAAGGTTTTGTGAAGGAGATGAAGTGAGAGGTGGAGAATAATCTAAACAGAGGAAACACTGGAAAAGGTGCGGGAAGAGAGAGGATGGGCGGGGTGCCTGGGTGGCTCAGTCAGTTAAGCCTCTCCCTTCAGCTCAGGTCATGATCTCAGAGTCCTGGGATCTGGCCTTGCATCTACATCTGGGGCTCCCTGCTCAGCAGGGAGTCTGCTTCTCCCTCTACTCCTCTATTCCTGCTCCTCCCCCTCAAATAAAGAAATAAAATCTTAAAAAAGAAGAAAAGAGGATGGAGAGAAGAGCTTAAGCAAACCAGGTAGTAGGCTGAAGGATGGGGCCTCAAAAGCAAAACAGAAGATTGAGAAGAGGAGGAGTTTCAAGGAATATAAATATGTCCCCAGGATCACCACTTACAATGGCCTTGCCCATCATTCTCACCCCCTCTGCATAAAGCCCTAGGCCTTCCTGTCATTTCTCAGTGAATTTAGGGTGACAGTTCTAGATGGTCAGAGAACCTGAACATTCCAAGTACCAGCCACTTTCCAGCTGGCAGAGACTGACATCTGAAGCAACCCCAGCTCTTCTAGATCTTTCTCCTCTTCCTCTTCACCTGTGCTTCATGGCAGGTACTGCACAGGGCACTGTGCACACACCAGCTCAAAACAACCACCATTTTATTCAATCATTGACTTGGTATTGGAGGGGCAACTCATACAGCCCAGGAAAAGAAGATCTCACTTAGTCCTCACAACAACTCTATGAGGTACATACTACTAATTATAATCTTTAGCTAGCAAACTGACTTTCAGAAAGGTCAAACAACCTGGTTGGCTCAATCAGTAAAGCGTGTGACTCTTGATCTTAGGGTTGTGAGTTCTAGCCCCATGTCAGGTGTAGAGATCACAAAAATAAATAAATAAACAAACAAACAAACAGACTTTTGAAAAATAATAATGATTTACCTGAGATCACAGAGCTGGAAGATAATAGAGCTAAGATTTTAATCTGGGTTGTTTATACAGCAAAATCCAAGTACCTTCCAATTTTTTACTACAAAAACATCTGAGTACAAAACTATATAAAAAGAAAAAAACAAACTCTGTTTCCTTCACAAGTTAGCTTCAACCAGCCATAGCTGTTTGGACACCGGAGGTATTTTGGCTCTCTCTGAAATTCCTTTTAGTCCTTAGCCAGATTTCCTAGATGCAGCTCAACTATGGGCAATTGTTACCAGCATTTATTCTTAGGAGCTGTTGCTTAATCCTTAAGCCAGGAAATACAGAACTTATTAAGTCTTTGCATCCTCCTAGATGGTATGGTACCATTACCTTTTTGAAATTAAAAAAAAGAAAAGAAAGAAGGACTGGTTAAAAATGAAAGTGTTCAAGGGGTACCTGGGTGGCTCAGTGGGTTAAGGCCTCTGCCTTCGGCTCAGGTCATGATCCTGGGGTCCTGGAATCGAGCCCCGCATTGGGCTCTCTGCTCAGCAGGGAGCCTGTTTCCACCACCACCCCCCCCCCCGCCGCGTGCCTCTCTGCCTACTTGCGATCTCCCCCCGTCAAATAAAAAAAAAAAATCTTCTAAAAAAAAAAAAAATGAAAGTGCTCCAACAGGGATCAGGCATAAGCAGATTCAGAGAGCATGTACAAGGCTGCGTCAGGTAGGGGCACAAATCCACGGGTCCTCTAGGACCTGTGCACCAGCCCCCCTCCTACAGCTGCACGGAGCCTCTCAGGCTCTAGAGACATAGAAGGGAAGAGGCTTAGCTGCTGCTGTACTACCGCCCACTCTGGGGGAGCCCAGAAGACGGCACTCTTCCCAGAAGGCAAAGCTTCAAGCGATGCCCCCATCACATGGCCTACACAGACTGCACTGGAACCTTGAGCAGAAGTTGCTTCTTTTGGCTCTTACCTCCTTAAATGAGTTCATTTAATCAATCCAACCTGCCCTCCCAAAATCTGGGTGAGTTATTGTCCCTTCAAGTCCTATTCTGAATCTATGAGACTATACGAGTTATTTAAAAAAAAAACAAAAACAAAAACAAAAACAAAAAACACCTGATGCAGGGGCACCTGGCTGGCTCAGTTGCATGCAACTCTTGATCTCAGGGTTGTGAGTTTGCACCCCATGTTGGATATACAAATTACATAAAAATAAAATCTTTTAGAAAAAAAAATCTGTTGCAAAGTAACCCGTTTCTTCCAACACAAAATGTTGGACTACAGATATAAAGACTGAAATAGACTTGGTTAAAAGATAGTACTTAAAGATACTTAGTGTCAGAAAGTTCACATGATAAAGCATTGGAAGGGGCGCCTAGGTGGCTCAGTGGGTTAAGCCTCTGCCTTTGGCTCAGGTCATGATCTCAAGATCCTGGGATCGAGCCCCACGTCATCCTGTTTCCCGTCCCCCCCACCCCGCCTGCCTCTCTGCCTACTTGTGATCTCTGTCAAATAAATAAATAAAATTTAAAAAGAAAAAGCATTGGAAAACTAGGTCATTAAGATCAAATAACCTAGGGAAGTCATTGAATCAAATATTTTATGATATCTGGAACATAGTAAACAGTCCATATATATATAGCAAGAATCAAATGCAAGTTTGCTTGCAGAACTTTCTTGAAACTGTAACATGCTACGAAAACACTAGGAGTTACGATTACAATAATATCGCTAATGGGTAAGATTTTACATCTTCCCAGAGGCTTTATCTTCTTAACCAAAAAACAGGGTCCTGCTCTTTCATTTCATTTGCCTCCAAAACCACTAGCACAGTGTTTGTCAGTTGGTACTAAAGGTCTTTCCCCTAACCTGCCAGACAGGAATCAGTGCAAATGACTTCTGTAATACCCGATGGGAGAGAGGTTTTTGTTTCGGTTTGGTTTTTTGCATCAGACTTTAAAAGAAGAGGGGGAACTCTATTTCCCCAAGCCACCTGAAACGCCACCCCATGATCTGAAATGTATTTCTGTCTGAATGTATTCCAATCGAGTTATTTCTAATCATCTCTTATTTCAGGTGCTGGTGTGTGTGCACCAATTTATCTTTATATTTTATTAAATGAGGAATCAAGGATTACATCTATCCTGTGCTCAAAATTTTTAATGGAACCAAAATCCTCCGAGGATTATCTTAAATCCGGGTAATATTCTTAAGTGGGACCTGACTGTGACCAAATAGCTGCATGGTGAGAACCGGGTCTATCTGTCTTCTTAGAGCGATCCCAGGAAGCTGGCTCCCCAGGCCAAGGAACCACTTCAGCACTGGCACATATATTATGAGGAAACACAATGACCAAAATCCAAAAAACACTCCAACAAATGCCAGATCAAAATGATTTGGAAAAAGTCCATCAATCTCATCTTTAAATGGCCCTAAACCATGTATTCTCCTCCTGTGAGTAAGGCTAACTTTTTTTCCTTATCCTTCATTCCCCCCCCCCTTTTTTTTTAATCTATGTTAGCAACCCCGCCTCACTCCCCTGTATATTCAGCCCAACAGTGAACAGCTTTCTTTCCCAGAGTCACCTCAGATCTCACTCCCTCCCTGGGTCTTCCAAGTACACATGAATTTCCGGAACCTAGCCTCCTCTGTGAAACCTGGAATTTCCCCCATGTAAACGAGCACTCTGGAGGCCAGGCCAGGAATGGTTCAGCATTGGTTCCTTGCCACAAGACTCAGGGCCAGGCATGAGTAACCTCTTGCTCTCATGTAAACTGTTATAATAATTATGTAATAATTACCAATTGCCATTACTGAGTTGTGTTGAGTATTTGAATGACAGGTTTCCATTTTGCAAAAGAACATATGGCCAAATTTTAAAAACTCATTTCTCTATAAAACGTTTCTTCCCATGAATGATCTACATTGACCCCACACTGAGAGACCCGTAAGATTCACTCCTACCTGACTAAGTGAGGATACCAATTGCCAACCCAGCAGCCATGGCGCACGTCCTTGCTGTGTTCCATTTCTGAACTCGTGGCTCTGTTCCAGAACAATGCGATTGAAGCCTTGGTGTTGAAGGCTTGATGGTAGATGTTGTGTGCCTTCTCAGCATACTGCTTTTTTCATAAGGTCTTCGGTGGTTGAACTTAAAGAAATGAAAAAAGATGGAAATTTCAAATGCCATTGGTAAGCCAAGGAAACAGTCATTGTTCAGCAAAAATTTCAGAGACCACCAGTCCTTCAGATCATACCATGCCGATGGTCACTTTTCTGTTAACATATTCTTCACTAATTTAAAAACATTTATATGTTGGTCAAATTAATGAAGAAATCAAAAGGGAACGGGAGAGAGAGAGATGTCCAGGAAGCCGGAGACCTATTTCTAGTCCCGTCCCTGACCAATAAGCTGTGTGCCCTCAGACAAGTGACTTAGCCTCTCTGTATCTTACAATACCTCACTTGTGAAATGGGAACGATTGACATCTTTCTTCCTAACACAGAAAACCAGAAAGGAGTGTAACCCTCTTGTTTTATAGATGAAAACAGCCGCTCAGTATAAGTAACTTAACATCAGACAGTCAGTAACCCAGGCAGGGCTAGAACCTAGGAGTCTAGGTTCAAGTCACCCCTTAGTCTTCTGATTTATCCCAATACAACAAGATCTAAAACCCAGTGAAATAAGTTGGGTACTATAGTCCTATTTGATAAAAAGATAAACGTGAGTTGTGAGGAAGTCAGGTGGTTCAATCACGGCAGAACTCTGATTAGAAGCCAGGCATGTTAATGTCTAAGCCAGAGTCTTTCCGCTATATCAAGCCAAAGTGCTCTAACTTGACCTCTTTTTCTTTTTGAAAATATGAGTATAAACTTGCCCCCAAATAGGTATATTTAGGTGTGGCAAATGTCCTAGAAGGCCCAACCTGAATCCTATTTTGTTGGTTTCTTCTCTTACCACGTGAATCCTTCCCCTTTATTTGATCTTAATTTCCTATTATTTTTCTATTATCTTGAGACGGATATTTAGATTACTTATTTGCAGTCTTTCTTCTCTAAGATTTGCACTTAATGCTATAAATTTATCTCTAAGCATAGCTTTAGTTGAATCTGCCAAGTTTTGCTAAGTCTTATTTCCATTAACATTTGATTCAAAGCATTTTGTGATTTCTTCTTTGATCCAAGGTAATTTAAAAGCACACTGCCTAATCCCAAACCTTTGAAGAGTTTTCTAGTTATTTTTATAATTGATTTCAAGCTTAAATCCTCTGTGGTCAGAGATGATACTCAAGATGATTACAATTCTGAAGTCTGTTGAGATTTGACTTATGTCCCAGCATACAGTTAATTTTGGTAATTTTGGTAAATGTTCTTTCTACGTGTACTTGAATCTAAGGTTCATTCTTGTTATTCCTGAGTCCAGGGTTCTATACATATCAATTAAGTTGAATTTGTTTAGCATGTTGTTCAGGTCTTCCAAAAGATTTCTGATATTTTTTTATCTGTTTATACTATCAACTATTGACAGAGATGGGTTAAAATTTCCCAATATCATTTTATGTTTCTACTGGATTGTTTCTACTGGATTGACCCTTTTGTCTTCATAAAATCTTGCTTATGTGAAATATTATAATATTTCTTCTCTAAAGTCTAGTTTGTTGAATATTAGATATATATTTTTCCAACCTTTTCCTTTCAATCTTTCAATCTTTATATTTAAGGTATATCTCTTCCGAGTAACACTTAATACGGTTATGGTTTTTATCTAGTCTTATAATGGCTGTCTTTTAGCTAAAACATTAAGTCCATTTACATCTAAAGCAATTACTGATGTTACTTGTGTCAGCCATCTTATTATCTGTTTACTATTTGTTCCTCCTACTTTATGTTTCTTTTTCCTTCTTTGATTTATTTTAAACAAGTATTTGCCCTTCCTCTGCTTTTTTTTTTAAATTTGGGCCCTTAATGGATTGGATGATGTCTATCTATATTGAGAATGACTATCTACTTTACTCAGTTCACCAATTCAAATTCTAACTTCTTCTAGAAACACTCTCACAGACATACTCAGAAATAGTGTTTTGTCAACTATCTGGGTATTTTGTCAACTATCCAGGTATTCTTTGGTCCAATAAAGTTGACATATATAATGACACACATAACTAATCATCACAATGACCAAGTGATGTTTATTCCAGAGATGCAAGAGATGATTTCTAATTCAATATTAGAAAATCAATGTAACCCACCTTATTAACAAACGAAAGAAGAAAAATTATATGATCATATCAAGCAATGACTAAAATTACTTGATAAAATTCAATACTCATTCATGATAAAACTCTATCAAAAGACAAGTTTAGGAGAATTTCCTCAACTTTATAAAGAGCACCTACAAATAATGTTATACTAAATGATGAAAGGCTAAATGTGTTCCCCTCTAAGTTTCGGAACAAGACAAAGTTTTTCATTCTCACCACTCTCATTCAACATACTACTAGAAGTTCTAGCCTCTACTATATAGCAAGAAAAGAAATAAAATTTCCATAGATCATAAAGGAAGACATAAAATTGTCCTTATTTAAAATGACAATGATGGGGCACCTGGGTGGCTCAGTGGGTTAAGCCGCTGCCTTCAGCTCAGGTCATGATCTCGGGGTCCTGGGATCAAGACCCACATCGGGCTCTCTGCTCAGCAGGGAGCCTGCTTCCCTCCCCTCTCTCTCTGCCTGCCTCTGCCTACTTGTGATCTCTCTATCTGTCAAATAAATAAATAAAATCTTTAAAAAAAATAAATTAAATAAAATAAAATGACAATGAATGTCTACATAGAAAACCCCAAGGACTCCCCCCATTTAAAGAAAAAGACTAATAAATAAGCTCAGCAAGTTTGGAGGAGACAAGATAAACACAAAGAATAATCATAGATTTATAGATAGCAATGAACACGTGTATACCAAAACTAAAAATAGAATATAATTTATAATCACACACCAAAATGAAACTCTTAGGGGAAATATAACAAAATCCATAAAGAACTGTAGAAAACTACACATTGAGATGAAATAAATCAAATAAAATATAAATAAATTGAGCGACATACTAAGTTTATGGATTAGAAGACTCGACATAATAAAGATGTCTATTATTCCTGAATTTATATATAAGTTTAACACAATTCCCATTAAAACTTCAGGAAGATTTTTTGTGGATATAAATAAGATTATCCTAACATGTATATGAAAAAACAAAAGAACTAAAATGGTAAAACTACCAACGAAAAATGGTACATCAGATACACAAAAGATAAAGAAAAAGGAATCAAGGCAAATCACCAGAAAAATTATCAAACCATAAAGAAAGAGAAGAGAATAGGAAAACTACATAACAACTAACAAAAGAGCAATACTAAATCCTTACCTATCAATAACTACCTTAAATGTAAATGGACTAAACCCACCAATCAAAAGACACAGAGCAGCTGAATGGATAAAATAGATAAGACCCAACTATATGCTGTCTACAAGAGACTCACTTTAGATGGAAGAACATATATAGGCTGAAAATGAAAGAGTGGAGAAAGATATTCCATGCAAACTGAAATGAAAAGAGAGCAGGATGGTTATACTTATATCAGACAAAATAGACTTCAAGTCAAAAACTGCCACAAGAGAAAAAGCCATATGTAAGATAAAAGGGTGAACACAACAGGAAGGCTATTATATAATAATATAAAAACAATTAAACAATGATAAAAGGATCAATTCAATAGGCAGATATAACAATTATAAATATATATACATCAAACCACCTAAATATAAATGTATAAAGGAAACATGGGCAGATCTGGACAGAGAAATGCACATTACAATAATAGCAGACTTCTATACCCACTCTCTAAAATAGACAGACCATCCAGACAGAAAATTCATGAAGAAGCAATAGAACTGAACAACACTGCATATCAAATGGGCCTAACAGACATATAAAGAACATTCCACCTCACAGCAACAGAACATTCATTCAAGTGCATATGGAACATTCTGCAGCATAGATCACATGTTAGGTCATAAAATAAGTCTTAACAAATTTAAGAAAATGGAGCAAATTCAAGGTATCTTTTCCAATTACTATGGATTGAAACTAGATGTTCACAAAAGAAAGAACACAGGAAAATTCACAAGCACATGGATATTAAGCAACAAACTCAAATAACTACTGGGCCTAAGAAAAAATAAAAAAGGAAATTAGAAAACAGCTCAAAATATCTCAATGAAAATGAAAACATAACATACCAAAACTTATAAGATGCAACAAAAGCAGTACTAAAAGGGATGTTCAGGGACGCCTGGGTGGCTCAGTTGGTTAAGCAGCTGCCTTCGGCTGAGGTCATGATCCCAGCATCCTGGGATGGAGTCCTGCATCCGGCTCCTTGCTCAGAGGGGAGCCTGCTTCTCCCTCTGCCTCTGCCTGCCTCTCTGTCTGCCTGTGCTCACTCTCTCTGACAAATAAATAAATAAAATCTTAAAAAAAAAAAAAGGGATGTTCATAGCAATAAACACCTAAATTAACAAAGAAGAAAGATTTCAAATAAACAACCTACCTTTACAACTCAAGGAACCAGAAAAAAACAAAGCCCTCAAATTAGCAGAAAGAAGGAAATAATATATAGTAGAGCAGAAATAAATGAAATGGAAAACAGAAAAACATTTTTAAAAATTAATGAGGGGCACCTGGGTGGTTCAGTCAGTCAAGCATCTGCCTTCAACTCAGGTCATGATCCCAGGGTCCTGGGATTGAGCCCTACTAGGGGCTCCCTGCTCAACTACTTCTCCGTCTGCCGTTCCCCCAGTTCATGATTTCTCTCTCCCTCTCTCTCTCTCCCTCTCTCTCTCTCTCTCTCAAATAAATAAGAATCTTATAAATAGATAGATACAGGGACGCCTGGGTGGCTCAGTTGGTTGAGCGGCTGCCTTCGGCTCAGGTCATGATCCCAGCGTCCTGGGATCGAGTCCCACATCAGGCTTCTTGCTTGGCAGGGAGCCTGCTTCTCCCTCTGCCTCTGCCTGCCTCTCTGTCTGCCTGCCTCTAACTGTTAGATTTGAATTAACTGTTAGATTAAGCAAATTCAGTAAAGTAACAAAATATAAAATCAACATACAAAAATTAGTTATGTTTCTATACGCTAACCACCTATCTGAAAAGGAAATTAAGAAAACAATTCCATTTGCAATAGCATTGAAAAAAATAAAATACTTAGGAATAAGCTTAACAGAAGAGGTGAAATTGTTATATGCTAAAAACTACAAAACAATGACAAAAGAAATTTTAAAAGTCACAGATAAATAGAAGGACATTCCACGTTCAGGAAATGGAAGAACTGATATTGTTAAAATACCCACACTTCCCAAAGTGATCTACAGATTCAACGGTTTCCGTAATAATCTCAGTGGCATTTTTTTACTGTAACAGAAGAAAGAATCCTAAAATTGATCCAGAACCACAGAAGACCCTGAATGGCCAAAGCAATTCCAAGCGAGAACAACAAAGCTGGGGGATATCACGCCCTGATTTCAAATCATTACAAAACTACATCTCTATATGATCTCTCTCAACTAGTCCCATAGCTTTACAAACCATCCATACACATACAACTCTTAAATGTATAATTTTAGCCTCAATTTCTTTTTTTTTTTTTAGCCTCAATTTCTTACCTGAACTCCTGACTCATATCCAAATGCCGACCTAATGTCTTCTCTTGAACACTTAACAGACGTCTACACCTAACACATTCAAATACATGATCCCCCCGTCTCAACTTGTTCTTCTCCCTGTCTTCATACAGGGGCTTCTACGAAAAAGAAAGAAAACTTTCTAAGAACTCTCTAATAAATGGCATGATAGTTTTAAATCAAGCCTCCAAGTTCTTTGATACCTCAATGCCGCCACATCTTTGAATGTAGACAAGCCTGTGTGTAATTCTAGCCATAGAATATGGGGGAAGTGACACTATTTGAGTTCTGAGGCTCAGTCATAAGAAGCCAGGCAGTTTCTTCCTGATTCTCCTGAAATGTTCACCCTCAGGAAGATCTCCTTTTCAAAACAATCAACCGTTATCCTGTAAAAAGCCCAAGCCGGTAACATTTTTAAAACACAAGGGAAATGGTTGTTGATTTAGTCCACTAGTTTAGGTGTGGTTGGTAGTTAATAAAAAACTGGAAATGATAGCAAGCTGATTCCTTCAATTAATCATACCAGAAATGATGAAGCCATCCTTGCTTCTTTTCTCTCACATTCAATATCCAATCCCTCAAAAATTCTGTCAAGTTTCTTTTCCAAATATGTCTAAAATAGGACCAATTTCATCCCCTCATCTATAAGATAGATCTCATTCAGTTAAAATTCCTGGTTGAAAACAACAGAAACTGACTTGGACTAAAATTGCAGACAAATTTAGTGAAAGGAAATCAGATGTCTCATAGACTAGAACAAAGGACTTGAGAACCAAATCCAGAAAATTGTCTAAAATCAATGAAGTTTAAGTATAAGGAGTCAGAGCCAAAGAACCAGCCTGGCTGATAAAGAGCCACTGTTGCACCAGCATCAACAGCATGAATTCTAGGCTGTCCCCATTCTTTCGTTCTTTGGTGTCTTCCCTCCAGAGAAGTATATTTAACTGGCTGAGCTTAGTTGATGTTCCTGAGTCCCAACTACTGCAGGATGATGAAGGGGAAAGTTGGCATTCTGGGTTTCATAGGAAGAGGTGGAGACCCATCCTCCATAAAAAGTCATTTCACAAAGCATTTTCCAAACAAAAGGTGGCTACAAATTTTGAGCAGCCAAATAAAAGTAAATGTCTATGATAACGGTTGAGTAAGAAGATACATTTTGTATCACAAACATCAGGTTCTCAATATATATGGAAAAATAAGTAGACTGGAGGTTCCTCAAAAAGTTGAAAATATAGGGGCGCCTGGGTGGCTCAGTTGGTTAAGCAACTGCCTTCAGCTCAGGTCATGATCCCGGAGTACCGGGATCGAGTACCGCATCCGGCTCCCAGCTCCACAGGGAGTCTGCTTCTCCCTCTGACCTTCTCCCCTCTCATGCTCTCTCTCACTCTCTCTCTCTCTCTCTCTGAAATAAATAAATAAAATCTTAAAAAAAATAGTTGAAAATAAAGCTACCTATGACCCAGCAATCGCACTAGTGGGTATTTATTCACACACGCGATGGAATACTATGCAGCCATCAAAAAATGACCTCTTGCCATTTGCAATGACATGAATGGAACTAGAGGGTATTATCTTAAGTGAAATAAGTTAATCAGAGAAAAACAATTATCATATGATCTCACTCTGATATGTGGAATTTGAGAAACAAGGCTGAGAATCATAGGAGAAGAGAGGAAAAAATGAAACGGGATGAAACCAGAGAGGGAAACAAACCATAAGAGACTCTTTTTTTTTTTAAAGATTTTATTTATTTATTTGACACAGAGAGAGAGAGAGAGAGAGATCACAAGTAGGCAGAAAGGCAGGCAGAGAGAGAGGGGGAAGCAGGCTCCCCACTGAGCAGAGAGCCCGATGTGGGGCTCGATCCCAGGATCCTGGGATCATGACCCGAGCCGAAGGCAGAGGCTTTAACCCACTGAGCCACCCAGGCGCCCCCAAACCATAAGAGACTCTTAATCAAAGGAAAACAGAGGGTTGCTGGAATGGAAGGGCTTCGGAATGGATGGGGTGGCATTGGGGAGGGTATGTGCTATGGTGAGTGCTGTGAACTGTGTAGGACTGATGAATCACAGACCTGTACCCCTGAAACAAATAATACATTCTATGTTAATTAAAAAATAAAACAATATAAATAAATAAATAAATAAAAGTGCTAAATGGCCAATAATAATAATACTAAGTAGACTGGATTAAAGCCTTACATTCAAGTCCTATTCTACCACTTACTAAATGTGTGATCCTAAGCAAGTCACTCAACTTCCCTGAGCCTCCCATTTTTTTTTCATCTTTAAAATGAGAACATTGATATCTGCCCTGCTTATCTTACAGATTGGTTTTGAGGATCAAATGAGTGTGTGAACATATTAAGGCTCCTATCTTCATCTCATTCATCTTTGTAACACTGTTGACGAGCTTAGGGTTCGGCTGGAGTAGGTGTTCCATAAATGTCTACAGAATGAGTAATCGCTATAGAAAAGATTTGCAAAATGAAAGCCATTAATTAGCTGATCCTACTATATCCTCCACCTAGACCAGAAAAGTGTGATGTTGTCACCCAGAGCCAGCCTAAAGTCATATCAAATGTGCTTTGAGAGCAGACCCTTGACACTGAAAATTTCTGCCACTGACCTCTTCATAAAATAAATATGGAAATGGCAGAGCAACTTAATTGTCTCATTATATAGTACAAATTTGGCTTGTAGAGCAAATTCCTCTTGTGACAAGTTTTAGAGATCAGATAATAGTTATTGAGAATCATTCTAGCATGGAGAAGTAATGTAGCTTATGTAGATTTCTGGCCAATGGATTCAAGTTACCCTGAGAAAATAAGACCTATCTGGTTGTAGGATAGCTAATAGTAACAATCCCTTAACCAAATCGTTTGGAGATAGATTTAAAATTGAAAATGCTTCATTTATTTGAAAGGTGTTCATGGTAAAAAAAATCGTATATTATAGAACCCCCAGCAGGGTCTGGGACAGCCCCCTGCAATCAAACACAATAATTATTTCTGCAGAAGTATATATGAATGTCCAGTCTAAGGGGAATAAACAGGAAAGTCTCACATCAGTTAAGTTTATTCCAACATAAGATTCAAAGCTTTTTTGGTTTTCAGAGCTTTTTTAGGATTTTAAAAATGCAGATAAAAATAAAGTTGTATTTTTCATAAAAAGGGGAATGGGTTTATAGTGCCTTGAGATAGAAAATGCTCACCATGTACATGCAAAGTTCTTATAAATTGAATATTAATATTACTCTCTTTAAATCATCTAAAATCACTTTCAAAGGGGCGCCTGGGTGACTCAGAGGGTTAAAGCCTCTGCCTTCAGCTCAAGTCATGATCTCAGGGTCCTGGGATCAAGCCCTGCATTAGGCTGTCTGCTCAGCAGGGAACCTGCTTCCTCCTCTTTCTCTGCCTGCCTCTCTGCCTACTTGTGATCTCTGTCTGTCAAATAAATAAATAAAATATTTTAAAAAATTAAAAAAATAAATAAAATAAAATCACTTTCAAAATATTTTTTAAGTATTCAATTCAGCAAATTCTGGAATTCAGCCGGAGAGATCATCTATTTCAAACTGCCACCTAATTCAGCTCATCCCTGCTAATAGATTCCATCCAGACGATCACTCAGCCTTTGCAAAATACTCCTATGGGTAAAGAATTCACTCCTTCATGTGGCAACTTGCTGCACTTTTGGAAAACCTTAAGTATGAGGATCAAAGTCAGATCTTCTGTCACTTTTACCCCTTAGTCCTAACTCTGCCCTGGGGAACGGGAACAACTACTCTAGTTAGCCCCTCTGTCACATGACAGCTAGGCAAATATTTGAAGTGGTGATCACATACCACATCATCTGCCCCTTCTCTAGGCTAAACATTTGCTCTAACTCTTCCACATAAAGTATAGTTTCCTCTTCCCTTACATCCTGAGAGTCCATACTAATCTCTAACCTATCAATGTGCATAATAAAACGAGGTAGCCAGAGCTACATAAATCTCCAGCCCAGAACGCAGGGAACGTGTTACCTTGCTGTAAGCTATATATCATGTTCTTGAATGCAGCCTAAAATTACATTGTTTTTGTACGCAGCATGATACTTTTGGATTGTTTTGCATTTATAGTATATTAATCCCTACATTTCCCTTGATTTAAATTTTTTGGTCTCAGTACAGGGGTTTTCTACTGGTTAAATTACATCATGTTGGTTTTCATTCCAACATTTACATTGCACTTTGAATCTTGATTTCACCTTTCTGTATATTAGCTATAGCTTCTAGCTCTGTGTCACCTACAAATTTGATGAGCAGTCCTTAACCTCCAGTAAAGACTTTAATAAAAACATTGAACAAGATAGGATCAAGAGCCTTATAGCGTATCACTGGAGACTTCCCTCCTGGATGGCATCCTCAAGTGTTTACCATCTAAAATAGCCAATGAACTCCATACACAAATAATAATACCAAGCTTTAGTTGACAGGTACTGAATCAAGAGTAAGAAAAACAAATGCTATACAGAGAAGAAAACAACACATCTCAAGGGGGCCTGGTTGGCTCAGCGGGTTAAAGCCTCTGCTTTTGGCCCAAGTCATGATCCCAGGGTCCTAGGATCAAGCCCCACATTGGGCACTCTGCTCGGTGAGGAGCCTGCTTCCTCCTCTCTCTTTGCCTGCTTCTCTGCCTACTTGTGATCTCCGTCTGTCAAATAAATAAGTAAAATCTTTAAAATTTAAAAAAAAAGAACAAAAAAAAGAAAACAACACATCTCAGAACCATCAGACCAGGCTCTACATTTTAGTGACTACAATTTAAAAGGATGTATCTCAGGGGCACTTGGGTGGCTCAGTGGGTTGGGCTTCTGCCTTTGGCACAGGTCATGATCTCAGGGTCCTGGGGCACGGCCCCCAAGGCTACCTGCTCAGCAGGGAGTCTGCTTCTCCCTCTCCCTCCGCTTCTACCAGCCTTGTGCTTGGGCTCATGCCTGCGCGCTCTCTCTCTCTCTCTCTTTTTCTCTCTCAAATAAATAAAACCTTTAAAAAAAAAAAAAGAAAAAAGAAGATGTATCTCATTCCTGAAATGTGCATATATCTATACTAGGGTTGCAACATGAAAGCCATTTCCTACTAATGATCTCACCCAGAAAGTTTACAAACCCAGCATTAAAGGATGAGTAAGATTTTGAAATGTGGTAAGGAATGGGGGAATTAGCAAAGGAAACAATCTTGCCCCATTACTGATCTACAAACTCCTATAGATTAACTCCTCCCGCTGCCAACTTAACTCCGCCCACCCAACCCCAACATGCTGAAATCAATATCTTAAGTATATATGTCTTTAAATGACTGGTTTCCCAAGGAATTACTCACTTCTAAAATCAGTCATGCTGGGGAGGCGTGCCTAGCTTAGTCCATGGGGCATGCATGCAACTCTTGATCTTGGGGTTGTGAGATCAAGTCCCACATTGGGTATAGAGATTACTCTAAGAAATAAAAAAGTAAAGGGGCACCTGGGTGGCTCAGTCTGCTAAACAGCCGACTCTTGATTTTGGCTCAGGTCATGATCTCAGGGTCATGAGTTTGAGCCTAGGTGGGGCTCTGTGCTCAGTGGGGAATTGGCTTGAAGATTCTCTCCCTCTGCCCCTCTTCCCACTAGCTCACTTGCTCACTCTCTCTTTTTCTCTCTCTTTCTAAAATAAATAAATCTTTTAAGATTTTTTAAGTTAAAAAATAAAATAAAATAAAATGGATCACAGATCACACATAAGGCTGGTGTACAAGGCAAGTGACCCTGGCCTAATATGGGTTCATGTGATTGACAGGTTTTTTCAGAATACCACAAACACAAAATATCCAGGGTTGCCTGGTCAGCGGGGAGTCAGAATACCACAAACACAGAATACCACAAACACAAAATATCCAGGGTTGCCTCTGTTTGCTTATATTGTGTAACAAACCTAATGTTAAACATGACCCTTGAAACTATTCCCACATCTTTCCAGTCAGGACATTTTGATGATATAGTAAATATCACCATCCTTTCACCTTGAAAAAATAGGGTTTAAATAAGGATTTTGTCACATCAAGTAACTTTTTTTCACTTAAAATTCTCTTCAAAAGCAATACCTGTTCAAAAGCTTGTAGTAAATATCCAAAACATGACATAACTCTGAAGCAATTCTAGACCCCCAATTACTTTGAATCATGACAGTTTCTGTTCTCTCATCCTGTCTTCTATTCCTTCTGCCTTTCTTGGGCTGAAAATTCTTTAGAAATACAAACCAAAAACCCAGAATGTAATTCGAAACCGAAAGCAACAAGCCCATTCACTGAACTAGATCACTTGGAATTAGAAATAAAAGAAAATTCAGTTTGAAAATGAAAATCTTCAAAGCTTTTTGGAATATGAAGTTCATCATTACAAATTTATCCCATCAGAAATAGCTTTTTAAGGGGCACCTGGGGGGCTCAGTCAGTTAAGTGTCTACCACGCGCACTCTCTCTCTTTTCTCCCTCTCAAATAAAATCTTCAAAAAGAAAGAAAGAAAGAAAGAAGTAGCTTTTTAATGCTATAAGCCCCATAACTATTTGGATTCGGATTTAGAACATCTAAAAGAAAGCCCTCAGAAAATTAACCCGATCATCATAAAGGCCCTATTTTGATAAAAGGGGATCCCTATGAAATCAGACTTAAAGCATGGAAAGAACGTCAGAGACCATCTACACAAAGGAGCTCAAAGTCACACAGGAGACAATAATAGGTTTGGGACTGGAATACAGGGCTCTTCTTCCAGATCCAGAGTTTGTTTCCACTACATCCTTGACCTTGAGACTGAGGGTAGAGGACTACACACAGCACTTCCTACATCAGTATTTTCTGACTTACCCTAACTAACATCCAACCATATCCAAAAGACAACAGAAGAAAACAAATCAATAAATAAATAAAAATAGAAGAAAGTTGAATCCATTACTTTGAGATGAGATCTGAATAGCTGGGGTTTTTTTTTCCTCCTTTATACAAGAAACATAAAGCTTTGTGCAACTATAAGATGTTTTTAAAATGTAAATATTTTAAATATTTTATATTTAATACTAAATATTATAAATATAAATATTTGAAAATATAAATTACTCCACTAAAGTAGAGGATTCGTGAGAGCAGGGTCCACATCTAACCTGTTCATTATTCTATCCCAGCATCTACTTGGTAACATATTTCTGGGTTCTTTCTGCTTGTTTTCTGGTTTTTGCTGCCCATGATCCAAATACCCTTCTTATTTTAAAGTAATTCCCTACAGTAGGCAGTATAGGTAGAATGAGTGACCTTCTTCTCACCTTCTGGTAGTTAGGACAGCCCCCAACTGGTTCTTGTGGAGGCAACCTAAAAACACAGGGATAGCAAAGAAGTTACTCTTGGCAGCAGTGACAGAAACAACAGTGTCTGCTAGTCTCCCCTGGTCACTGCTTTCCAAGCTGCATTCCCATTGCTTCTATGAGCTACCTGGTTTTTGCCATGAAAGTTCTTTTCTACTTAAGTTGGTTCAAGGCAGCTTCTGCTTATAACCAAAACCTCTAATAGGCACATAGTAGGCATTCAGTAAATATTTCTAAAATGAACAAATAAATTAATAAAGCAATTAACCACCATCATAATTTTCTGTATAACACTTAGAGTTTTCAAGAACTCCCCAATATTCTGCATCTGGTTGCTACTGCATTTATGTTCCAATATTTAAGTTATGACATTTAACCAAAGCAAGTTCTTCTTAATGCAAGAATCAAATAAAAAATATTTTTTTTAACTAAACAAGGGTTAGACTTCATTTCTCAAAGTCTGCCATAATATCTCTTGGTGTCAGTTACCACTGTGAGTAATACCATTTAAGTAATAAGTAATTTGATTATGTAAAACCTCTAAAAGAGAAGTTTAAAATAAGAGCTAGGGAGAAAAACTAAGTATGTATATTAAAAATGAAAAAAGTGAAATAATTTTATTCAAAAGAAATTAGATTTCTTTAAAAAGTCTTTAAAAAGGCAACTGAAACTTCAGATATGAGCTGATATTGGGCAGGGGCACTGTGGGTGGAAACGGTTCAGGGACTTGGAAGGAACAGCATCTGCAAAGGTAAAAACTGTGTCCCTTAACAACACAAAAATCTTTGCTTTAATCAGATGGCTCTATTTAACCTACTTGGTTTGTGAATTCTTAAAAATGTTCCCATTTACCCCACCTCTACTCCACTGAAAACTGAAATAAACCAGAACTCATCCCTTCCCCCACAAAATCCCCTGATTTAAAAGAAGGGGGAGGGAGGATTAATACAGAAAACTGCTTTCAAATTCAGTATCATAGTTTTCTAGCAGAGGTACGTGATTATTCAAAGGATTTTCAGAAATCTTTCACGCTGGAATCAACCAAATGGAAAATTCTGAAGGCTTTTCACATTTATACTTACAAGCCATGTTTGAAACACGGTGTATGGAAACGTGGTGTTTCAGAATTGCCCTGAGAAATTCCACTCCCTTGTTACCAATTTCCGTTGATAAGGCAAAGTGCTATTAACATAGTGCATTGTAAAAAAAAAAAAAACAAAAAAACATAGTGCATTGTATTTGGTTTATGTGAACACAAAGCTCCAAAACCAGGTCTCCCCTGGCTGATAGTTGGAAACCATTACAAAATCCATTAAACCATCTCAGTAAGCAAGAGAGGAAAGGCCATTTTGTGTTCAGTGACCTATACTCAGCCCCATGGATTATGAAGCAGGCAATGTAGTGCCTTTTTGACTCTATATCTGGTCTCCAGGGAGCCTGAGCTCAACTCTTTCCCAGATAAAGTCTGAAGAACACATTTCACCAAACAAAAGTGGATAGTAAACACTTGAAAGTAGTTTTAAGAAGAGAGAAAGAGAAAAATGAAACATTGGGGATAAGGAGTGTTAAACGTTTATTATTTTTGCTTTACGTAGCCTATAAATTTCCTGTATAATTTGTGATTCCTCTAAAATGTGGTATAAAAAGGCAATTTTAAATGGTAAAGTAAACCACACGGCTTTAAGACGACCCAAGAGGAGAACATAAACTGTATAGACCAAACTGGCTTCCAGTGCTTTTCTGATCTAGATGGGGGGGGGGGGGCTTTTCCTACACTATCTAAATACATGAAATCCTTCTACATTTTTGTGTCTACAGAACCATAATGGCTTCTTTAGCATGTACTCTCCGCACGGTTGCGTCGGCTCGCGGCTCTGAGCACACAGAGAATCCTTCTCAGGACAACATTCCCGACCCAGTTCCTGAGCGAAGGAGAGGGAAGCCGCCTGCCCTGCCCTCGGGGCTCCTGGCTCCGACCTCGAGGACACCTGAGGCTTGTTGCTCGGGTGGCGGGAACTCACCATTATCGACCGAACGCGGGTCGCCCGCGCACGGGGAGGACTGCATGTGCCCGGACCCGCCGTCCCAGGCCGGTCGTCCCGCGCGCAGGGGACGGAGCGGCCTCGCGAGCCTCTGCGCCTCGCGGGCCCGGGCCTGGAGCCGGGCGGCGGTCGTACAAAACCCGCGCCCGGAGCGCGGGGACCGGAAGCGCCCGCGGTCCGCCCTTCCGCCTCCAGAACGCGGGCGCGGGGCCGGAGGGCCGCGCCAGGCCTGGGGCGCCTGCTGGGGTGGCCCGGCAGGCCTCGGGGGGGAGCCTCTCCCCACCCCCGGCCCGGTGTCTTCGCCTCCCTCGGTCTCCTCCCGAGGGGACCAGAGCAGGCCGGAGGAGGGATCCAAGCCTGGCGCCCCGATCCCCGCCCCGCCGGGCCTAGCCCGAGGAGAGCAGCCCCAGCCCCGGCGGCCCGACCCTGCCGCGCGTGCGGCCCGGGCCCGGGCGGGGAGCCAGGCCAGGGCGCCCGGTCGAGGGCACCCGAGGGCCCGGCCGACTCCCCTCCCTTGCGCGCACCCCGCGGTCTCCCCACCCCCACTCGCTCCCGGAATCAATAGTGACCTCTGATTTTTCACGACAATTGCAGCTGTCTAATTCATCAGTGAATAATTAAATCAGAAGCAGCCAGGCCTGCCTGGGCGAGGGCCCGGCTTGGCGTCGGAGACTAGGGGTCTCCCCCAGCAGATCCCCTCAAACTGGGGGCCCAGTTGGGAGCCGGGAGGGCAGCCAGGGGACAGGCCTCGCCCTGTGCCGCCGCTGGGAGAGCGGCTCCGCGTGATGAAGCAGGCGCTCGGGCTAGGGAGAAAGCGCGCGCGGCCTGGGGACACGCAGGGCACCCCGCCGAGGAGCTCCTTCCCCGCCGAGGAGATCCTCCGGCCCCGCAGTGCCTCGCGTGGGGCTGCGCTTTCCACTCTCCTCACGCCGCCTTCGCCGAGGGAGAGGAAATCACCCTCAGGAGGCGATTTGCCTTTGAGGAAGATGGAGAGGAGCAGAGAGAAGCGCCTAGAAACGGCATTGATTTAGACATCAATCCTGGCCGGCTCCCTCCGCCTCCCGAGCCGCGGGGCCGCGCAGCCCCCTCCCCGGGAAGAGGCTCGCCTCGGGGCCCTCGGGGCCGGAGGCCGGGCTGGCGAGGCTGGGCCGACAGCCGCACCGGGGCACGGCCGGCCGGGGAGCCCCTCGCCGCCACCCCGCGCCCGCGGCCTCGACGCCCGCCTCTGCGCAGCGGGAGCGGCCGGCGCGAGCACCGCTCCGCCGCGGCCAACAGGTCTCCCGGGTCAGGAGCGCCGCCGCATCCTCTCTCGCAGCCCCGGCGGCCCGACGCCCTCGGAGCCCGGGTTCTCCAGAAGCGGCCAAACCACCTGTGTCTGGCCGGGCCCCGGCGCTGGTGCGAGTGGCCCGCGGGGACCGCGTCCGGCTCCCCCAACCACCACGGCCCCCACAGTTACGAAATCGCCGCCTGTGAACCCTGTGGTCGGCCAGAGCCGCTTTCTCCTGCACGCTTGGAAGTGAAAGAGTTCAAAATTCTGAAAGAGTGGCACCGAAGCGATTTCCCAAGATAAAATACTCCTAAAATAATCTGCATGTGATATATTACTTTTGATCGTGTCGTCTTCAAAGATCAGCAGCAGACTCACTTAGTTATTTAATTACTTTAGGAGCTGATATACACAAGGAATCTCAAAAACATATATACCATGTGAATTTTTATAAAGAGATCTCCTGACTCGCATAAATATTTTAAACCCCTCGATTGCTTTTGTTAGTTTTCAAATAGAAATATTATCTTTAGAAATCGGAAATAATGTTTCTTAAGTTTAAAAGCCGGCCAACTCTTTTTCTTTTTTCGGTACTCTGTCCTCTTTTTAATTACATCGTAGGGAGACAATTAAAATTACAGAAAATGTTCTTTAAACTCTCCCATTTTTCATAGAGAGTAAAAGTGGTGGGTATTTGTATTAATACCTAAACAATATTGAATCCTCAATCAAAAGTGGTTATGTCCAGAGCAAATAAATGACCGTTTTAAGAAGGTAATAAATAAAAGGCAACGCCGTGTTTAGTGTCTCAGGGTAACTTGAAAACAGTTCTACTTTCAGAGAGTTAAATTTGTCCTTTTTACAATCAACTGCAACTTTTGCCTTCCCTTTGAAAGGACAACAAAAAAGATTTCACGCACAACTTAACCTGAACAAAAGGACCTCACGCCAGTTTTTCTTTTGTGGGGTGACAACTGGAGGAGAGGAAAACTTTATTTTAAGCATACATGAATTGTACTTTTGGATATCCAAAATTGTACTTTTGGAAACCCATTTAAAAGAAAATGCGACTGCAGATTCTCGTGGCTCAAAACCCATGCTCCAGGACTTTGGTGAAGAGAAATAATGGAACAGGTACTAAAGGCCGCGGGGATAAAACTCATCTCCGTTCTCAGGCTAACAAGTTGCTTTCTAAAAGTTCAACGTTCTTTTACAGAAAAAGCTGTATTCCGGTGAGAGTCGTCCTCCAGGCTCCCTCCACCCCAGCCTCTCCACCGTCCCCTCCCCCCAGAAAAAGAAGCCCTCTGATCTTTGCAGTTCCAAATCCTCAGATTCCCCTTCAGTTTTTTGAATTTCATTTTCCCCAACAGTCAAATTATTTTCTGCCACGAGCTTCTACAGTGGTAGAAGCCGCGAAAACAGAACCAGAGGGTGGCCCCAAAGAAGGTTCTGTGGTGGGCCCCGAATTCTGGCTAAGGGAAATGTCCTGGGCAAGGTCTGCAATCCCAGCACTCAACCACGGCGACAGTCGCCTCCAGTCCGGATCAGAGGCCCAGGCTCTGATTTCCACCCAAACTCCTCCCGCGAGAGGGTCGGGGAACCAAGCCAGAACCGGAATGGAGAGGGACAGAAGAGTGTGTGTGTGTGTGTGTGTGTCCATCCCTGAGGGCACAGTAACTCCAACAATTTCCTATCTGTGGCACGGAGGGGTAATGATCAAGGTTCGCCGACCTAGTCTCTGGCTGTTTTTAAAACTAGGCTGGAGCACGCGCTTGCAACTTAGCTCTGCGGAGCTGAGGATTCTGCCGCTGCCTCTCCAGACTCGTCGCCCAGGAGCAGGTGCTACCGCTCTTCTGGCTCCGGGTCTCCTCCTCCTTCTCCCCGCCCTCAAGCCCGCCCACTGCCCGCGCCCGGACGACTGAGGCTTCGGTGGGTTTTGCTGGGTTCGCCCCGCAGCCCTACTCCCCACCTGCGAACCCAGGCGGTGCTTGGGGCTGTGAGAGAAGGTTCCCCCAGCTGACAGAGCTCCCGCAGCTTCATTTTTCTTTTCCTAAGAGACCAGCGAAAGGTGGGAAAAACACTAACACACTCCAAATGATCCTCCGCCCTGGCGCAGAGTGTCACCCGAAAAGTTAAGGGCAGTCTCTGACAGCTGGTAACTAGACCGGCTTTTCGGATTTTAACCATATTGACGCGGAGGAGAAGCGAGTTCACGAAAAAGGACCCATGGGACCTCACCACCTAAAACACTTAAACAACAACAACTTTCCTAGATTCGACTGGAATCTGCAAAGTGTCAGAGAATTTCTGAGCTGAGAGGCAGAGGAGGGTCAGTGGTGCTGGGCGTCGGTTTTAGTGTTCTTCTCCCTGTGTTCAACCAGCCTGAGCTTTCAGGCAGAATAAAATTGAAGCTAATGGAGATATCAAACAGAGCCACAATTCCGAAGGCTCCCTTCCCTCCACAAGCACCCACGGTCCATCTGCAAGTGTAATCTCAGAGACTTGCGGTGTCTTCATCACTAGAGGCTCCGAAAAAAGGGGGAGAAATTTCTCCGTCGTTAAAAGGACCCCTTTATTATCACTATTATTATTTGTGTATAGCAACATGAGAATTCCCCCCCCCCTTAAAATTCCCCCACAATATTGAAACAGCATTTGTTGTACGATTCATACAAACGCTTGAGGCCTTTCTGGAAAACCATTACCATTCAATGGCTAGAAAATTGCTCTCCTTCCTTTAAAAAAAAAAAAAGGCTCAGCAGCAGCTACAACTGACAACAAAAACTTTCTCCTGCATAATCCTCGCCCACGAAATGACAAAGAAATTATATTGACTTACCCCTGAACGGATGAAGTGTTTGATAAGGGGGGGACTTTTCTGAAGATTTCTTTTCGGGAGCCACACAGACAGCTGCAATTCATGGGCGACACTGAATTGCCAGAAACGCTATGGATTGGCATGGGGTCTGCAGCTCACAGATCCTGATCAATACCCCTACACTCACGCGCCAGATGGTTTGGGGAAGGACAAAAATAAAATAGTCCAAATCAACCCACCATTATGTCTTTTTGTATTGCTTTGATAAACCTAGTTGTAGCACAAATGTGTTCTCCTAACACAAAACCTTCCTCAGGATTTTGAACATTTGGGTAGAAATAAGCAGCCCCCCTCTTCTTGGGATTTGGGCTGTGGTTACTGTTGTTTAGAAACAAAGCTGTTGGGCCCCTTATCCACACTGGGTTTACTTGTGGTCTATGTATTTTTGTGTGTGTGTGAATAATTTATAGGGGCTCTGTTTTAATTGAATGCTCACCTTTCTCTCCATCTCAGAGCCTAAAAAATTTTTTTGAATATGAAAACACATGTGAAAAGCTCTGGCAGTAAAAATTTCCAGTCTATTCCTACAATTCCTAACTCAAGTGTTTTTTTTTTCTTGTATAATACAGTAGCTTACATTTGTTGTCAAAGCTGTATTTTATTTACAGACTTCTTTTGAACCCTTTTAAGTGTCTGATTTTGAAGAAAATGAGATCTGCGGACGTGGTATGTTAAGAAAGGGATATCCTGATCCCAATATAGTGGCTGGTGTAACTGTTACTCAGATTCTAACAGTCGTGAAATAGCACGCCTGCTACCATATTTCTGTACATCTATTTGTGAATCAAATGCTGAGGGGAAGATGAACAAGAGTGTAGCTTCCATTTTTTTTTTTAATTCTGAGTTACACAACTTCTGAATGTTAGAGTACAAGTATAAGTAAGGGGCAGTTAGAAAGTACCTTTTCCTTTTCTTTTCTTAGAGAAAGGAACATCAAAGATATTTTGAAACATATTTGAAAATCTTATTAACACTGATATTCTTAAAATTATCTTCAAGTAGAAAATATTTTTTTCCTTTTTAGAAAGGGAAAAGGCATGCAAGACTAATTTAGTAAAAATTACGATGCCGACTAAAAATGCACATTAATTTCCCTTTTAAATGGGTTTTAGGTTGACATACAAAACCTCAAACCATCATTAAGAAAGACAACGTGGAAAATCTGCTTTAATCTAGCCCAATGAAATTATACACAAAGAAGCCAATACGATTTCATGATTTCCCTGAGATCGCCAATATTGATCGAGGGAAGGCGGGGGGATGGTGGGAGAGAGGGAGGAGGGAGAGCGGGAGGAAGGAAGGCAGCAAGAATATGCAACTCACCTTTCAACTCTCCAGCACGTGACTGCTCCCAGGCACACCAAAATGCAATTCCCAGGAGCAGATTTATTTTGGTAGCCTGGTAAACAAGTTTATCATTTTGAAAAATTATTTTAATGGCCATCTATATACTCAGTCTTCTGTATGGAGGCAGTGCCTACTCAATGTCCTAGTCTGGGGTCCCTGGCCACTCTTTAAGCCTGAAGCCAAGTCAGAGAAGGCTGTGTTCAGCATTGGGGCATATCAGACTCATTCACCAGCCTTGCTGCTCCCTTGCCTTATTTCAGTCTCCGAGCACTCCCAGACCAACAGGAGGTTGCACTCTTGTGAACTTTTGTTCAACTCGGTAAGTTTTTCAAACATTAACTGTTTCAAATTATCCCAACTGTCCAGCTGCCATATATAAGGTGGGGAGTGAAAAGAGAGACAGTAAGAGAGGGTTGAGGGGGAGAGGAAAGACAGAGAAACAGAAAATTCAGTTATTTTACCTAATTTTGTGACATTAAAAAAAGGTTAGCAGCTAGAAAAGTGTATCTAGCAAAGTAGAGGGACATCCACTTTCTTACTCAGGCTCTGATATCACAAAGAAGCTACCTGAATGAATAATTGGCAATGTATTGGCCAGAGCTCAATGAAGTTGATCTATCAATAACGTCACTGTACATTCATGTGACAGAATGGTGTGGGAGTGGGTGGATTTTTTTTTCTCTGTAGCTAGAAGGGAAAGGAGGGCAGCAGCAAAAGGTCACCAAGACTAAGAACTATTTTCCAAATGAATCAAACCTTTCTCTAGCACCAGGAAGGCAAATACAGTATTCCAGGCTGTGTGTCCTTGTTTTCTTATCAAGTTTTCTCTAACAGCTGGAAGTGGTTGGAGGGGGCTGTCTTAAGGAGACCCCCCGCTCTTCTTTTGACAGCTGATCAAAAGAAAATAGGTCACGCTTCTCAAACTTATGTCCACCCTGTCCTTAATTACTGTCTCTTTAAACAAAGGCAACATCTGCGCAACCTCAGCTAGCTTGAATCTTCGGAGGCAAACAGAGCGCAACCTGCTTTGGAAGAATCTGTTACTTTTAAGGGTTTCAATGCCCGGTAGCTCCCTGTCTTCAGCCACCCCTCCGCCCCCACCTAGGCCTCGGAAATCTCCACCTCCTTTCTCTGCCGCTCCACTTCCAGTCCCCGACCCAGGGTGAGCAAACAACGGAAATTCTGGGTAGACGAAGGTGCACTTTTTAAAGCTGCGGCTCGAGAGCCTTCTAAAACTCGCCAGGGTTCTGGTCTTTTCAGAAACAAGTTTTTGATATACAGATGTCGGCCAAGGGTCCGAGTCATCTACCCACAGCCGCAACCTGGGGCTTTCTTTATTCGGGATTCGAGTGTGTGTGTGTGTGTGTGTGTGTGTGTGTGTGCGCGCGCGCGCGCGCAGGCAGGGACACGATAGAAGAAAAATCCGCGGGTGTCGTCCTGGGAGGTTTACGTACTCCTTGCTCCCAGGAGAAGTTTGCTCACTACAGGCTTTGGGAACAGTCTTGCCGCCCCCCACCCACCATCACTTCTTTACAAGTCGCTAATGGGGGGAGCGTTTGGTCACCTTGAAACCGCAGCTCCTAGAGTTCTAGTTTTGTTTTGCAATCTAACAGGGCCCTTCTGAAGCCTCATAACTGGGAGATTTATGGGCTCCCCGGGTAATTAAATGATGTTATTGTGTTAACTTTGCTTGGATGACGGTGGCCCGCGCCGCCTGTGGGCTCGCGTCGCCGGCCGCAGCTCCAAGCCAGCGAGGGTCCTGGGGTTCCTTTCGCCTGGTAGATTATGCAAGCCTCGGTCTCGGGAATTTACCCTGCGTTAGAATACATAACCGCCTGTATTTTAAAAGGGTAAACTACTGGCTCTCAGATAGAGACGCTTGGGAAGTGGCTCGCTAGGAGACTTGGGTTTGTATTTTCACAGTACAGACTGGCTTGGTAACCTCCAGAAAAGCTGTGGGGTGAGGCAAAGGGAACTAAAGCAATGCCCTTTTCTACAGATCGCAGCTGCTCTGGAGGGACACAGAACGGCATCTTTAACATAATTTCTCTCCCTCGCTCGCACTCTCGCCTCTCTCTCCCCACTACACCCTCTTCCCCTCCCTCCCTCTCCTTGACGTTTGATTCTAGTGGCAAAGGAGGAAAAAAAGGCACAGAGCCGTCAGCCAAACCTGAAACACATGGTCCCGCCCCCACCTCAACCATTGGCAGCCCCACTCAGGAGGCCCGCCCCCCAGGGCAGTAGCGCACTCGGACTGGCTGTTTGCAGCGCCCATCGGGCGCTGCCCCGCCCCGGGTCCGGGAGGCTAGGTTGGCTGCCCCGGCGAGCGGCAGAGCCCTTCTGGACAGCTCCCGCTCGCCCAAACAGAAGACGTCGGCGCCGGAGCGGGCTCGGACATGGCAAGGCAGCGCGCCGGCCCGAGCGGTGGGGCCCGGTGATCCCTCCCTCCCTCCCCGCCCCCTCCCCTCTCCCGCTCGCACGCCCCGTCCGCCCCCACCCCACCCCCACCCCGGGCGCGCCCGCCTGCCCGCCCGCAGCCCGGGGCGCACACCCGCACGCACGCTCCCCCTCCACACACTCACGCACTCCCGCGCCCTCCCCTGTTCCCGCGACCGAGCTCCGCCACGCGCGCCTTGCCAGCCCGCCGGCCGCCCCCGCCGCCCCCGCCGCCCCCGGGCCCCGATGGACTGAATGAAGGCTGCCTACACCGCCTATCGATGCCTCACCAAAGACCTAGAAGGCTGCGCCATGAACCCGGAGCTGACAATGGAAAGTCTGGGCACTTTGCACGGGCCGGCCGGCGGCGGCAGCGGCGGGGGCGGGGGCGGGGGCGGCGGGGGCGGCGGCGGGGGCCCGAGCCATGAGCAGGAGCTGCTGGCCAGCCCCAGCCCCCACCACGCGGGCCGTGGCGCTGCTGGCTCGCTGCGGGGCCCGCCGCCGCCGCCAACGGCGCACCAGGAGCTGGGCACGGCGGCAGCGGCAGCGGCGGCGGCGTCGCGCTCGGCCATGGTCACTAGCATGGCCTCGATCCTGGACGGCGGCGACTACCGGCCCGAGCTCTCCATCCCGCTCCATCACGCCATGAGCATGTCTTGCGACTCGTCCCCGCCCGGCATGGGCATGAGCAACACCTACACCACGCTGACGCCGCTCCAGCCGCTGCCGCCCATCTCCACGGTGTCGGATAAGTTCCACCATCCGCACCCGCACCACCACCCGCACCACCACCACCACCACCACCACCAGCGCCTGTCGGGCAACGTCAGCGGCAGCTTCACCCTCATGCGCGACGAGCGCGGGCTCCCGGCCATGAACAACCTCTACAGCCCCTACAAGGAGATGCCCGGCATGAGTCAGAGCCTGTCCCCGCTGGCCGCCACGCCACTGGGCAACGGGCTGGGCGGCCTCCATAACGCGCAGCAGAGCCTGCCCAACTACGGGCCGCCAGGCCACGACAAAATGCTCAGCCCTAACTTCGACGCGCACCACACTGCCATGCTGACCCGCGGTGAGCAGCACCTGTCTCGCGGCCTGGGCACCCCGCCCGCGGCCATGATGTCGCACCTCAACGGCCTGCACCACCCGGGCCATGCTCAGTCCCACGGGCCGGTGCTGGCGCCCAGCCGCGAGCGGCCACCCTCGTCCTCCTCTGGCTCGCAGGTGGCTACATCGGGCCAGCTGGAGGAGATCAACACCAAAGAGGTGGCCCAGCGCATCACCGCGGAGCTGAAGCGCTACAGCATCCCCCAGGCGATATTCGCGCAGAGGGTGCTGTGCCGGTCTCAGGGGACTCTCTCCGACCTGCTCCGGAACCCAAAACCGTGGAGTAAACTCAAATCTGGCAGGGAGACCTTTCGCAGGATGTGGAAGTGGCTGCAGGAGCCCGAGTTCCAGCGCATGTCCGCCTTACGCCTGGCAGGTAAGCACAGAAGGGTTCCTGGACCCCCGCTGCTGGGGAGAGTTCTCCAGGTGCTTGTGGCCCCAGGTCGGCGCGCCTGGGTTCGGTTCTTCCCTCCTCTCTGCTACGCAATTCCTATTTTCTCTCCACTTTATTTCTTGTTCTGTCATTTCCTCCTTCTGCTCCCTTGTTCCTTTTCTGTTCTTTTTTTCTTCTGCATTTTCATACTTCTCTTCCTCCCTCCTTGACTCCAAGCTTTCATTGACCTATGCCCCTACCACCACATTTCATTCACCCTCCCCTGAATGTGCCAATTGTACCCCCTCTTTTTGCCTTCCCTAGTTATGGGACGAGGGAAGGGGTGCGCTGTGTCTACTAGGAGCTTTCTCTTTACAGGACTCACAGAGACTCGGGACTGGCCTTTTTCAAAGCCCTGTGCACTTGAACTCTAGCTTAGACAATACATTTCAGTTTTCCAGGCTGCCTGGTTTCCCTGTATGGAGGCAGTTGAGGCGCTTTGCTCTTCAGAAAGGAAAAAAGAAATCTCCGTTCTTCTCCTATCCACCATACCAGGCAAACTTGTTTAGTTATTAGCAGGAGTCACAATCTTGACCGCGCGGGGGAACGGATGGTAGGATACAACAGCGCTTTCCAGGCTCATCTCCGGCCTTGGCGCTGGCTCAGGGACTTTCTGACCGAAAGAGCCGGCTTGGGCCAGTACCCGTGTCATTGCCTACCGAGAGGGGAGGGTGCAAGAACGAAGGTTGGGACTAACACATTCACCTCTAGGAGGATGGGGGAGGAAAAACTAAGAATGGAGAGCTGCCAAACTGGCCGGCCACGCTTGCCCGGCACCTAGCTTTTGCTGGCCTTTGCCGAGGTTTGGCTGGGCTCGGAAAGAGGCTGGGCGCTTGGGAGGAGAGGAGCTGAAAATTAAGATGCAGGTTAGTTAAAGCATCTTGGCCACTGGCTACAGGCTCCGCCTTTGCATTAAGCGGACGCTGATTGTGCGCGTAGCGCGGCGGCGGGGAGGGCAGGCGGCCCGCGGGAGGGGACGGGTCGACGCGCTGGTTACATTGTTCTGGAGCGGGCTTAGTTCTTTGTGCCTCCTCTAGCGGCCGAGCCGCGAGGTACAGCCCTCTATTGTTCTAGGAGCACGGATACCTCCTGTGTGGGCGGCGGGAGCGAGAGAGAAAGACGCAGCGGTGCCTGCGACTGACAGACAGTTGCGCGCTTTTGTGCGCGCAGACCCAGCGCGGTGCGCGTGGCAGTTGCGCTGCCTCCAGGACTTAGCCATGGGTCCAGAGGGGCAAAGGGTCCAGGCGCCCCACTGGGGAGGATACACAGTATCCTACTGCAAGTCTGTATGGGCAGTTTCTCTTGGACTGGGGCCATCTCTCCGGATCCATGAGCCACCGAGGGGACAATTCGTAGTGGCAGTGATTTACATCGGTGCGGAAAGTGGGATGTGCGTTGTGTGCGGGCCCGCACGGTCCGAGCCAGCTATACACAACGCGCTTCCGGAGCGGCGAGCTCAGGCTTCCTCTCCCGCTCCCTGGGGCTTTCCTCGCCTGGCTGAGCCTAGCTTACCGGGTGTAGTCTACCGACGCGGGACGGCGGTGGGGGCGTGTTCACCCAGGCTTGGGGAGGGGGCGTTTCCACTCTGACCGCCTCCGCCTTTCCCCCCACTGTCGCTGTCGGGGGGGGGGATTCCAATCTCCAGGCTTTAATCGCCCCCTCAGTATTCTTCTGAATCTGAAAAGGTAAAGAAAACTACCCCCCCAAAAGCTTCCCCAAATCTATGGACTCCTAATACTTTTGTGTGCTTTTAGTAATCTTTCTCCTTTAGCTTACTCTTCATTCTCTACCACAATTTTCTTATTTGCTCCTGGTTCCTAGAAAAGATTAAGCAGAGTAATTAAGATTACTCCTTTGTCTTGGCCCCCCAAAACTCCATGAGTGCCTCTCAGGTGAGCTCCAGCATGGGCTGGCTTCCCTGGCACAGGCAGCCAGAAGAAACTTGGCCGCTGGAGTGGAGGGTACAGTTAAAGGCAGGATGACAGCTTTTCTATTCCAGACCATCTCAGAACGCTGCCGCCCCCTCACGCCTGTCCTGCAAAGGACAGAGCTAGAAAGAAAGAAAGAGAAATAGATCGTGTGCCTTATGCCTATGTGTGTCTGAAAGTGACATGGCAAGTGATGCTTTAGCCCAACCTCAGCCCCAAGCATTGCTGGGATAAGGGAGAGTGTGGCATATGTGGGGATCCCCACTCCCACCACCCACCCCAGGAAAGTCGGGGTAGGGGGACACTCCTCAGGGGCTGGCCCCGGGAAGCACAGAGGCTCTTCTAAAGAGAAGTGCTGAAGCCACCTGCAGTGGCTTCCTTCAGTGAGTGGGAAATTCCTGCTGAGGACCCCGCTTTGCTCAAGCATTCAAATGTGTGTCTGTTTTATTATCCCGAGTTGAAAAGGGACAAGGGCTTTAGCCTTTTTATCTGGCCATTTTATCAGCAACTACAAGTGTGTTGAGTGGTTATTATTACATAGGAGGCTTTTCAGTATGGGGTCAGTAGATCAGTCTCTTCAGACGCTGACACAGAAGCTAGGACTGGTAAGTAGGTATTATGTGCTCAGGAGTGCTAGGGGACAGGAGCAAATGGAGAAGAAAAGCAGAGGCCTTCCCCGCCAGGAGTATTGATCGGAATCCCCGCAGGGATGCCGCTGAGGGCCCAAGCGGCAGGGCTCTGGGGCTTAAACAAGCCCATGGCTCCACAGGGCAGCTGGTCCTGCCTGCCAGGCTGGAGCCTCCAAGAGCAGTCTGGGCACCTCCAACTTGCCCCAACTAGGCCTCTTTTCTCTCCCTTCCTCTCCTTTTAGTTTCCCTTTCTCTTTCTCATTTTGGCCCCCTCTGGGTCTTGCCAGAGGCCCAAGCAGGCAGGGGTTTGAAGGACCTCGGAATCAGGATGTCTGATTTGGACCAGATGTTGCAGATCTCACCCTTAGGCGAAGCAAACTCTGGATCCGCAGAAGCAGGTTCTTCCTCTCCTCTCCCACCTGCCTCCCCCAGGTCTCCTTTGGGCCCATTGGTGGGTCCCCAGCTCAGGGCGGCATTTCAAAGGGACAAGACCCCGGGGAAACTCAGATCGCCCCAGCACTAGATTTCAGAGAAACGGACTCCAAGAGCACGATTTCGTTGGGAAAGGGTGGCCAGGGCCGCGAGGGGTTGCAGCCGCACCTGCGGCGGTTCTCAAGGCCCACTCCCGCAGGCATTGGTATTTCCGCCCCGCACGAAGCTAGGACAAACCCCCGCCGGTTTGAACACTAACACTCCTGACTTAGAGCCCAAGAAGCCTCTGAACGAAGCACAGACACGAAGAAGGGGGGGACTGAAAAACCCTGGCAAAACCTGGGACTGGCGGCTCACGGAGGAAAATCAGGGCCTCCGTGGCGTGGCCGGAGTGGTTTCCTCCAAAGCCCCGCAGCTAGAGCGAAGCCTCTGACGGTACAACCTGCCTAGGTTTGCGCCCCCCGGCGACCCGGGCGCCGGGGAAGGCCGGGGAGGCCTGCTCGAAACCTGCCACATGTCCCGGCGGTGGGCAGACACACGGTCCTCTTCAGAGAGCAACTCCCAGAGGCCAGTCTGGAGGCAACTCTGTTCAGACAGCTGATGGCCTTTCACCAACCTGCCAAGATGTTGTCGGGGCCAGCTGACGCTCGCAGCGGCACAGCCTGCGGGGGACAGTGCGCCTCGGCTCCTGCCAGGGGCACCACAGACCGGAGTCTCTCTCTCCTTCAGCGCCAGGAAAGTCTGGGCTACCTCGGCAGCCGACTGGTCTAAGTGGAAAGGCGGGGACCTCACTGTCGGAACCCCACCGTCCCTCCTGCTGGTCCGCCTCCCGGCCCGCTCAGGCCTTCTTTCCCCGCAGTTTAGTGCGGGATCCGAGCTCGAGAGACCCAACGCAACCTGCGTCCGTACGGAGCACAGGATACTTTCGCCTGCTGGCTGATCGGATTAATAACTGAAAAGCTCGCTACGGTCCTTGTTTGGTCAAGTCCCGGGTGCTTGGAGAGCACCCTCCTAACACGCATCAGGGTGAGCGGGAGCGGGCGGAGAGGACAGAACGCAAGAAAGGGTAGTGAAGCCGAGCGGGAGAAGCCGCCCAGGCCGCTGGGCGCCCTCGACGCGAGCGGCTGTGCATTTTATTCCAGGCTTTCCACCGTGTGGTTATGTCACTTTCTCAAACAAATGTGTATATGGAGGGAGATCGATGCTGATAATGTTTAGAAGATTAAAAGAGCATTAATGCTGGCAACAATAACGTAAACGTGTGGACCCAGATCTCATTGATCTGGAACCTGATCCGGCGGGTTTCCAGTAAGCCCGACGGCGCGCTCTTCCCAGCAGAGCGCTCGCCAGCGCCCCCGCTCCCCAGCGCCCAGTCTCCCCGCGCTCCCGCCGCGCCGCTTTCCCTGCTCCCGGCCGGCGCACAGGTCAGGCCGCGGCTTCTCCCCGCGCGGCCCCAGCCCGCCTCTTCCCGAGGCTTTCTCGGGTCGCAGAGCTCCCAGCCATCTCCGTAGTCCCCGCGCGCGCGCGCTCTGCGTCCTGCGCTCCCCGCAGAGGGCTCTGCGGCGGACCGAGTCCGCGCAAGGGCTGCTCCGACCGGCGCCGGAGTCTTCCCAGCTCTCTCGTTCTCGGGGGACCGTCGCTCCCGGTCCGCATGGCCCTCGTCTGGTCAAACAGGGCCCGGGCAACATCTTTCCTTCTTCTAAACCATCCAGGCAATTTGACCTACCTCTCGATTTGCGGGAACGACCAAACGCAACTTGGAAACGTCTCTCGAGCGGCCATGATAACCGCGCAGCTTCCGGATCCTCGGATCCCCTCGCATCTTTCCTTGTTTTCATTAAAAGGAATCACTCACGCCAGAGTGTTCACATTCACAGACTTTCTACGCTATTGCATTAAGTGGGCAATTAAACGCCGCCCCAGTGACAAAGGCCTGGGCTTCATCCCTCAGAACAGTCTGCTGTGGGCTAATTGGGTCAACCAGGGCAGAATCTTGTTTCCTATAGGGGCGGGAGCAGTAAGGTAAGAAAATCAAACTAGGGAACCCCACCCGACCCCTTCCCACCAGCTGGAGAGAACTTATCCTCTGAGACCCCGGGTGGAAGGGTTTTTCTAAGGCACATGCATTGGCTGGAGAAGACAACTTTTGAGCTCTTCCTTCCTGCCCGGGGTGGGGTGGGGGGGCGGATATCCACAGCGTGCGCAACTGGCTTCCCTTGCCAAATGGTGGCTTATTCGTCCAGAAGGAATGCTAAGGTGTATTTTACTGAAAAGAATGAAAGAGTTGGGGTAGGTAGTGGGGGTGGGATGAGAATTAAATTGTTCTGGGTTATGAAACTGTAAATCCTACGACTGGGAAAAACTAAGCTTTTCCTTCAAGAGGAGGCCTCAATCTGGAAGGAAAGGAGTATTTTCCTTCCTTCTCCAAGAATGAAACAAGAAAAAGGAAGGAGGAGAGAGAAGAAGAAAAATCTTTCATGGTTCTGCTTTGAGGTGTGCCAAAGGGTGAACTGGTATTTCTTCCTGTCATTCCCAGAGATGGGGTTCATCTTCCCACCAGTGGACTTCTTAAAGAAGGGAGCTCTGATACAGCTTGATTTCTAGTCAGAATATGCCCAACACCCTACTGAAAACTACAGTTACCTGAGTCAGGTGATCAGATAAAGAAACCAAGAAGAGTGGGTAGTGTCCTTCAGGTCAGGAAGACAACGGTCCTCCTCCCCAGAGCCCCCACTGGAAGAGCTCCTAGGTTCTGGGAGGGGTGAGTGAGCTTAGACTCTCCTCCATACCCATCTTAGAATCCCAAAATAGGACAGTGATTCTGGGGAATGGTGAGGGTAAGGCAGAGGAGAAACCGATTCCCCAGATTTTGTATCCAAGAGGAGATATGTTTTTACTTCCTTCTAGAGCCAAGTCTAGAGGTAACAGGGCTCTGGGCAGGTCCCAAGCTCCAAACCTGAATCTGGGGGGAAGGAGAGCCTCCCTCTCTTTCTGCTTTCACCTCTTGATTTTCTGGCCATTAGTGTCTATTTCTAAAGGAATAGCAGAGGAAAGAGGCTGAAGGAAGACTGTACTGAGCCCCATCACACTATAGCTGGCGGCTGATGTTAGCAGAAATTGTCTTCAGGAAGATTGGGATCATGTAGGGGGATCCCTGGAGGAATGAAAACCTCAAAGGAGAAGGAGAGAGATTTGATTTCTGGGTTCTTGCCAAAGGAAGGGAAATGAGAAGGGAATAAATAGAAATAATTGCCTGGATAAAGGGCCCTGGGGGAAAGGGTGAGTATGGAGGCACCCTGGGCCTTAAACTTTATCTACAGATTCTCTTGATTACCCTCACTCCTGACATCTCAGATACACTTTATTATTTTCTTTTTTTCTTGGCCTGGAGAAAGTCACTTTCTCCAGGGGGTACGTTTCTTGGTGGGGAGAGAGATTTATGAAGAAGCCTAATGGGATCATTTAGGCTCTCATGTGCAGAGCCTTCTTCAGGGGCTCGGGAGGCCCATCAGCACCCCTCTTCACCCACTCTGTCCCTCTACCCCACTTCATTGCCTTTGGGAAAGGCTTTTTGTTTTCCAAGTCTCACTCAAGCCAACAACTCTGGAAAATGTGCATAGGTTCTCGTCAGTGCAGGGAGAGGGGAGGAAGGGAAACTTACTGGGTAATTCAGCCCATCTGGTGCCTGACAAGGTGCAGGATGGGCAAAGCATGAAGGCAGGCTGGCGACATGCATATAGAGATAAATAGTCTTACATGGGGAGCAGGTTTCCTAGAAGTTGTGGACATTTTTTATGAAAAGCCGCCTGCACGCAAATTGCCCCCTAGGGAAAGGAGGCTCTGCATTCCACCTTGGTGCTTCTGTCACCATTAGAAGATCCATTACTCTTCTGTAGAATGCAGACTTTGTTTGGGTTGGAAGCACACCTCCAGTGTAATTTAATCAGCATCGGACTTTGGTTCATATAATCAAATATACATATACTTTCTCCTGCAGGAAGAAAAATAATTTCTCTGTAACTGGTATTGACTTGAAGTCATGTAATCTCTGGAAAGCATCACATTTTTAAAGGGAAAGGTAAAATTAAGAGAAAAAGAACCCACATGTTTAGTGGTTTGCCTTGCCATTGCTAAGAGAGCCAGTTACCGGCTAAGAAAGGGCTGCTCTGATTTTAGATATTTCATTCCCACTCCCTCTGTGTAGTTAACCCCACAAATCTACATAGGTAGGAAACAACAGTGACTGGCTTACAAGATCCTAGGAATCTGGGCTCTATCTATCCTTGGGTTGAGACATCCTTGGAGGAACCTATTTGGTATTCCACAGGCAGCAGCATCAGGATCTCAGTGGGCTAGGAGCCCCTTCTTTAACAGTGAGTGGTAGCTCTTGGCAGCTCACTCCTTACTCTACCCGCAGGGCCTCGAGCTTGAAGCTCTGCCCTAGAGCATCCTCCTGGAGCAAGCCCGGACTCCCCCACCCCCAGGGCGAGGCTCTGGGCTTTACCCAAGTTGAGTCTGTTAGGGAATCTGTTGTAAACACAGATCCATTGATTTGCATTTGTCAGAGAGTAAAGTTAAACCAGTGAAAAGAGAAGCCCTTACCCTTTTATGCAGGGCCAGGGAAACCTTTCATATTGATCCTATTGATCCAACCTTTCCCTTTAAGGAAACCACATAGTTAAAGACCCTCGTTCAATAGATTTACCCTTCGTGCTTGTGATATTCCTTTAAGTGTTCTCATCTAGGATAGCTGGGCATTAAGCCCACACTCCAAACCAAACAAAAATGAAAAGTAGAGGGGGGGTTGGAGGGGAGGGGTCAAGAGGCAGAATTGTGGGAAGTGAAATTGAATCAAACTGAAATGTGTAATGAGTCTGTTGGAGATGTTTTTTTCTCATTCTTCTAAGACGACACGCAGGGTTAAGAACAAAATAGATGCATTTAGCATCTCTCTCTCTCTCTCCTTTTACACACACACACTAAGCACAAATCTGTTTATATGCTAGAGTAGCAGTGTCTCAGGAACATAATTTTCTACTATAAAATTATTTCAGTCAAACCACTAGCTTGGCTCATTCAAACTGGTACTTAAAAGCGGTTAATACTTCCATAAAAATTATTTTGGCTCATTTGTAGCAAATCAGGAATGGAATAGAACTTTCCCCAGAAATGCAACATTTTGGGTTATGTATTTGAGCATGGACACTGAAGTCACTCCTGAAGAGAAAGGGCTTGGAGTTTTGTGTTCTGATGGAAGTAGGTAGAAACCAGGCCAACAGAAGGGACACCCTTTTTAAAAATTTTATTTAAAGAGCAGTGTAGATGGAATAGAAATTGCTAAATATTCCCCAGTATCCCTCATGTTTGCAGATATGAAAATGAAAGTCCCCTTTGTTTCCAGAACTATTGGCACAATCCATTTCATTTCTTCGTTGACCCTTTTTTGTTCTGTAAATAACATCCATTTGTGATTTTTTTTTCAACATGGTACATGCATTATTCCTAATTGACTATCTCTTGGGTTGTGTTCGGACATTCATGTTTGTTTTCTGTGATTGAAAAATATTAATGATTCCTTAGGTGAGCTAATGTATTTATCTGCTGAGTGAGTTCAAAGGGCAGAGTTCAGCTATGGTTCAGGTTAATTGAACAGGAAGCAGTGAGCTCTCCAGGCTATGTTGAGCAAGGGTCCAGTCCCTTAAAATATCACACTCAGCAAACACACAATTTCACTGTCCTCATCCTGGAGTCTGATGTAAGAGGCTCAGATCAACTTGGATTGCCTGTTTAAAAACCCAAAGCAAAGCACTGCAACAAAACCCTCACAGTCCCCCTCGGGGAAGAAGAGTTTTCTCATTGGCTAATTGCTTTATTGGTAGCACTGACCTGCAGAGCAGCTGCAGGGGCCTGGATGAAGGCTTAGGCCTCCTAATAATGTGCTCCATTAGAACAGGGCAAGGCATTTTTTGTTTACTCAATTGGAGCTCCCTGCAAAGTGCCATTAACCCCAGCCCAATCGTGTGTGTGCTGCAAAAGCCAAAGGTCACGCCAGTCAGGCTGTAGGCATGGCCAGTTCTGCCCTGGTGGGAGGGAGGGGGCATTCTGCTGGCATTGCCCTCCTCCCCATGCTTGGCTCAGGGCTGTAGGCCCCTTCAGGGCTTTGACCGTAGCAAGCAGTTGCACAATTTGTTTACATTTCCCAATTGCTGAATCATGTTATTGATGATTAAACAGTTCTGATCTGAGCACCATCAATCATCCTAGGAAAAAAAAAAATCCTCCCACTAACCCTCTCTTTTCTATTTATGTTTTGTTTGTTGTGCATTACAGTAAGTAGAATTGTGCAAACGGTGCTTATTAGCGGGAATATAGTCTGGGTAAGTGCTTGGATCAAGAGGAAGATAGACCTGCAAACATGGCTGGGACATGGTGGGGCAGTTGTTTAGCAGAAAGAAGATTTGAGGTGGAGCCCCAGCACAGTCCCAGCTTCTGGAAAGCACCTTGAGCTAGAGTGCCACCTGCCGGGAGTCTTCTAACTGCAATAAGCCTTGCACCTCCCCCGGAGGTGCTTCTAGTATGTGCCCCATTCCTTTGCTTTACTTCTAGTGTGTGTCCCCATCCCCAGTCTCCAGACCACTACCCACATTTTCTTGAGGGACTTTTTCTTGTCCTTTGGGACTCTAGCATCTGCCTTTCCTAAGTCATCAAAGAGAAATCGGTGGGTCTACTGTGGTGGGTGAGATGATTTGCCCACCCTGCATGTTGAGGTGATAGTCTCCTCCTGCTTGGGAGAGGAGGGATGGAGAAAGCAAAAAATATCTGTGGGAGAGAAGAGGAATGGTTATGTGTGTAGGAGAAATGGCTCAGCTGGTGATGCCAGTGAGAGCTGTGCCAGCTGTAAGGTGCTCTGCCAAAGTAATGTACAAAGGAGAGGGGATTGGAGAGAATTAGTATTGGCGAGGGAGGACATCAGGAAAGCGATATGCTGGGGCGCCTGGGTGGCTCAGTGGGTTAAAGCCTCTGCCTTTGGCTCAGGTCATGATCCCAGGGTCTTTGGATCGAGCCCTGAATCAGGCTCTGTTCAGCAGGGAGCCTGCTTCCTCCTCTCTCTCTCTCTCACCTGCCTCTCTGCCTCCTTGTGATCTCTGTCTGTCAAATAAATAAATAAATAAAATATTTTTAAAAAAGAGAAAAAGAGATAATGCCAAATCTGCGAGCCAGAAGTGGGCCCTGTGAAATCCCCCAGGGTGAGAAAAAGTGAACCAGCCGTTTTGCAATTGCAAAGAAGTGAGCCAATGAGCTAGATTTGGAGCCAAACTGTGGAGCGGACTGTAGGTCTGTGGGCAGCAGCTGTTTCCAAACTCGCCTCACATCGATCTCCGCCCAGAGCCCCTGGCTGCCTAGCGCCTGTGGGTGGGTTGCTAGCGCGGGCTTCAGCACCGCGGACAGCGCCCCCAGAGCCTGCGCGCTAGGGCTAGGGTCTGAGCGAGTTTCCATCTCAACCCAAAGAAGGAAAATGGGCCCTCTACTCGGGTTAGATCTGGGCAGGACCCTGATCAGTAGCTCCAGCTCTCTAGATCTCAGCACACCAGACAGAAACGGGCCTCAGATTTTCCTCTGGCGCCCCATGGCTTCCATTCTCTGTGTGAGGTCAACATAATAGAAGGGAGAGGAGAGGAGGCGATGCTGAGTGAGAGGACAAAAGATGCTAAAGGACTCTTTCCTTTGGAAGAGGAAGAGCATTACCTCTGTTGGGGGGCTGAGGGATTGAACTGTTTTACTCCATGATACTGCCTCGTGCAGACGCTGATGGCCACTCTTAACATGATATTTTAGCTTTGGATTTCCTTTCAAGGTTTACAGTCTGGTTGCCTCACACACAGATGTACACAAATGGATGCTTTCCTCCACCCCACACCCACCCCTGCCGCTGACTTTTGAAAACATGGTTTTCATTATATTAAACAATATTCTCACATTGTATCCGCAGTAATGTTGCAGGGGAAGGCAACTAAAGGACATCACTATCTCCAATAAATCTTGAAGCTGGGTTTGATTTCTTGAGAGTCATCTTTGATGGGCTCTCTTTAAGCACCTCTGCACCACTCCTGTGGGTGAAGGGTTGAGTCCCTACCTCCAGGCCACACAGTGCAGTCAAGTGGGCCCAGCCAGGGTGAGAGCTAACATTAGGCACAGATCCCCTGACTCTGACCATTTTTAGTTAGTTGCTCTGCTTTGTGTTTTTATTCCAGAGAAAAAGAGACAGGTGGGTTCTTCTGGTCTGCACGACTCATATCGCTTTGGGTTTCTGGTAAAATGGCCCTTGACTTCCCAAAGCTAATAAGAGATTTTACTTATTTATTTTCTTTTAGAAGGGGGGAGGGGCAGAGGAGGAGGTAGAGGGAGAGAATCTCAAGTGGACTCCATGCTGAGCATGGAGCATGATGCAGGCCTTGATCCCACAACTCCGAGATCCTGACCTGAGCGGAAAAGAAGAGCCAGATACTCAACCAACTGAGCCACCCAGGAGTCCCTCCCAAAGCTAATCAGAATGTAAAACTTTTGCTTTATTTCAAGATATTTTAGTTCAAGCCTAATTTATTGCTAAAGTGGTTCTCAGGGAGATAGGGCACAGGAACAGACAAGTGTGTCCACTTTAAAAGAAAGTCAAGGATATCATAGATGAGATTGTCCTCCCTATGACAATTCATCTTTAAGTTCCTAGTGGCTCTTGGATGAAAAGAAGGAAAATACAGCCCAAAACAAAACAAATGTGAGAGAGCATTCCCTGCCAATATTAAAAAGAGATTATTTTCTTTGTCTAAATGCCTAAAATTTTGCCCTATAAATGAGCAGGAACATATTTAAATCAGATCTAAGAACTGGTTTTAAATCTATTTGATAAACACTGAGTAAAGCAGTTTCTAAAAGCTGTATTTTTTATTTTGCAGACATGCATTTCTTAGCAGTTGTAGGGTTACACCATCAAAACCTTTTCCAGGAAAAACAGATTTGACAGTGAGCTAAGCCTTGTTTTAGTCCATTTTAAGTGGATCAGTGCATCTTATTAAAATAAGGCAGTACACTGCAAGGGCTTGTACTTAATTGCATCTCTTTTCTTGTGAATTCTGTGTGCATTTCAAAAGATATTTCAACAAGACTGCAATATGAACGGGACTTCTAGTCTTTTTTTATTCCAAATACTAAAAAATGAGTGTAGTAAAGAACTTTTCGCTTTTCTGAAAGAGTATGACAGATTCCCAAATCTAAGAGATTTTTTTTTTTAAATCTTGAATTCAGTTGTCTCCTAATGTATACCAGAGTTCACTTCAGTTCATGTTCAAGGCACAAGAGTGGATTCTTTATTCATCCCAGTGTGCAACCTCTCTTCCTTTCTCTTTCATTCTTCTGAAAAGGAAGAGACACTGCTTTTCTGATAAAGGCCAATTTCTCAAGCTGATTCTGGGTGCTTGTGTCTCCTGCCTTCTCAGGACCCCAGCCTTCCCTGTGCTTTTAACCTCCCCATCCTTTTTCCCATCCACACTTTTGGGCTCCAGTTTCTCTTATGTTTTTAAAAAATGCACTCCCACCCCAACACCTGTTCTAACTTCGTCTTTTCCCTCTCTTCACTTCTGGGGTTGCTTTAACTCCATGCCTTTTCTTTGCTTCCCCCTTCAGGCCCAGCCCTCTGCAGGCTGCTTCGAGCCAGCCCTGTTTACTAGACCATCTCTTACCAGTGTCACTGCTGAAGCTTTTGTAGCCAAACCCAATGGACACTTCTCAGTTCTTATTTTTTTTTATTTTTTATTTTTTTAAAATATTTTATTTATTTATTTGACACAGAGAGAGAGAGATCACAAGTAGGCAGAGAGGCAGGTAGAGAGAGAGGGGGAGAAGCTGGCTCCCTGCTGAGCAGAGAACCCGATGCGGGGCTCGATCCCATGACCCTGAGATCATGACCTGAGCCGAAGGCAGAGGCTTAACCCACTGAGCCACCCAGGCACCCCCTCAGTTCTTATTTTAAACGTGGGCTTTCCTCAGCATTTAACACACTGCTGACCACCCATACCTTGAAACCCTTTCTTCACTTGACTTCTAAAATAATACTAGACTCTCTTCTTCTCATTGTTCGTCTTCTGGCCACTCCTTGTCAGTCTCTGGGCTCCTCTTGGTCTGTCCATCTAGCTCAGCATTCTGACCAAGGCTATTTCATTTTTATGCTCAACATACTCACCCTGGAAGATCTCATCCATCCGGTTACCATGTCTCTCTAAGACGAGTTCTTCTCAGTCTCTCTCCAGCCCTGATGTCTCTCCTAGCTCCAGGTCCTTATTTCCTTCTGCATCTGAACATCTTTGCCTGAATGCCCTCAAATTCAGTTTACCTCAAAGTGAACTCATGTTCTTGCCTCACTCTGACCCCGTCACCACTACCACCACATGGGAGTCTCTTCTTTTATTCCCTCTCTCTTTCAGTAATACCCCTCTGTGCCCACCGTAAGCTGGGAAATCAATTTGGACTCTTTCCTTTTCCTCTTTCCCCTTGAGTCAACCATACTAGCCATATGGATTTTACCTCCTAAATATCTGTTTATGTCTCTCCATTCCCTGTGCTGCTGCCCTAGTTGGAGCCATCCCGTCTTCAACAGCATCCTGACTGGTCTCCCTATCTTCTTCCATCCATTTCCCAACATTAAGCCAGAGTGATTTTTCTGGAACCCAAATATGATCACATTACACCATTATTTAAAAGTCTTTGTTAGCGATGTGTGACCATTGGATGGAGGTGCAGGTCCCTAAGCAGTGTGTGCCAGTCCCTGTATGGACGGACTCCTGACACATTCAGCATCATCTCACACTGCTACCCCTTCACTTTGCACCAGCCGTGCTACACTGCTGCCAGCTTGCCAAACACATCAGGCCATTCCTTTAACCTAGAACGTCTTTTTTCCCTTACTCAACTAACTTGAGCTCAGTTTCAGATTTTGGCTTAAATGTCCTTGCCTCTAGAAATCTTCTCCAGTCTCCTCAGTTGGGATGCCCTTGGACAACCCCTCCCATTGCACATAGAACACAAACAGGTATCACCTACTAATTTGTCAGTGTCTTCCTGCCAAAGATTCTAAGTTCCACAAGAACAAAGGTTGGGTATATTATATAATGGGCAACCAATAAGGACCTGTGAATAAATTAATAAATTCTTTTGTATGACACTGTTTCTTACTACTTACTCCCTCAAGTTAGTAGATGGCATTAAAAAAATTTTTTTTAGACTTTATTTATTTATTTGTCAGAGAGAGAGAGCGTGCACAAGCAGGGGGAGCAGCAGGCAGAGGGAGAAGCATGTTCCTCGGTGAGCAAGGAGCCCAATGGTGGACTCAATTCCAGGACCCTGGGATCATGACCTGAGCCAGAGGCTGGTGCTTAATTGACTGAGCCACCCAAGCGTCCCAAGTCAATGGCATTTGAAAAAGAATCATCTGTGTTGGTGCATCATTTCAGAGCAGTGTTTTATATTTCACAATATCAAGTTCTCATCAATGTCATTTTCCCTCTAAGCTAAGATACTATAGATATGTGTGAGGTGTTTTTTTTTAAGATTTTACTTATTTATTTGACAGAGATCACAAGTAGGCAGAGAGGCAGGCAGAGAGAGAAGGGGAAGCAGGCTCCCCGCCGAGCAGAGAGCCCGATGCGGGGCTCGATCCCAGGACCCTGGGATCATGGCCTGAGCCGAAAGCAGAGGCTTTAACCCACTGAGCCACCCAGGTGCCCCAATATGTGTGAGTTTTAAAGGGAATCTTGAAATGGGGTTAAATGTTATGCAAAGCCTTATATTGTCATCAGTGAGGTGAGGAAGGTAAAGTGAGGATGACTAGACACTAGAATCTGAACTCATTTTACCGGCTGACACTAGCCCCCCAAGGTAACCTGCTCCAGTCAGGTCGTCTTCCTTGCTATTCTGCTCATACGTTATCTTTTTTGCCATAGCCATGTCTTTTTGCACACGCTTTTCCTCCCTACCCAGAATGCCTTATGTCCAGTTTCTCTCCAGATCCCTTCCTGGCCACCTCAGTTCTTCCTTCTGTGGATGTTTCCATCCTACTCTAGCCCATTCTTTTCTCTTTGTTTCCTGAACTCTGGCTGCAATCCTCCATTCCAAAGTACTGAGCAGCTTCGTAGCTGTGGTCTCTAGACCTTCCCTATATCTCCCTACAAATCTAGAGAGGAGATATTGTAATATTATATGTTATATATTATATCCCACGGCTACTGGTTCACAGCTGACCCCATTAGGCATTTTTTTTTCAAGTGAGACCTTTGATGGACACTCGCCTGTCTTTATGGATTCTCCTAATTTCTAGCACTCTTGCAAGGAACAGGCGCATGTTGACTTATATTTGGCATTTTTTTCTAGCCTCTGCTCTTCAAAAAAGAATATTCTTTTCTATACATATTTTGATAGTTGACAGAAATTCTTGCTTACATACCACAAAATAGATTCCTATGTCAACCTGAAGTGAGAGATAAGCTTAATATGGAGAAAACAGTACTCATGATAGCCAGTTAATAACAAAGGCTGTTCTACTTCCACACAAACCTGAATATTTTAGAACACTGATGCCTGCAAACACATCAGCAAATCAGAGGGACTGCTGTCCTCTTTTAAGTCATTTTGGTTACCAGTAAACTAAGTTTGCGTTTCAATGGCCATTACTCCATATACTGCAAATTCTTAGATTATTGCCTTAAATTTAACCTGTAAGGAAAAAAGCCAGAGGTCAACATTTTTATAGTCTCAAGTTTATTCTTTTCCTTTCTCCATTCCTTATTTTCTGGCAAATGTGTCTGTAAACAAAATTACCTGAGATCTTTGCAACCCAGTGGTTCAAAAACATCTGCATATGCCAGTTCTGCCTATACGGTACAGAACTAAGTAGTTAAGAATGGGAAAAAATTCACTATTTTTTTAGCCTTTCATTTTACTGGATTTTTTAAGATTTAAGTGGAGAAATCCTCATTTACCTTTGTAACATCCATATAGGGTTGAACGAAAAGAGATTTTGTGGTTATCTCAACTTCAGTGAGAAATTGAAACGAAGAGAATTTGCTATCCTTCTTAGGTGGAATTTATTTATTGCCTTGAGATGTTTTATCTGTTTTACAGTTATGTTTTTTTGATGTCTGTGTTACATGAGTAACTAAGAAGATCGAGCATATATAAACAGTTTAGTGTTAACATTAAAACATCCCAGACTTTTTCTTTCCTGATGCCTTTAATTGCATGCATTTGGGGTCTGCATGATAGTTAGGTCTTCTCCATAAGCAGTTGAGTTAAGTGACGGTCATTCAGGTGCCGTGCGTAGCCCAACCAATTTTCCAGAGATAGGCAGGTTGAGCAGAGCAGGAGGCAGCCCTGGGACCTGTCTGAAGACTGCCCAGTGAGGGCCACGCTCTTCTCTAGCTGGGACACCATGGGCTAACAACAAACACCACATGCTCTCCTTGTTTCTCTTATGCCTGGGATCTCAGCCACCTCCTCTGCCATCCACCCAGAGGAATCACACTGGGCCCAGCAGATTCAGAACTGTTGAACTCACTCCTCCCAGACCAGTTTTCCACCTAGAGTTTTGGACTCGGGCTTCCATAGGCAGATGCTGGAAATTCAGTTCCTAAAGGCAGAGTGGGGAGTAGGTAGTTGATTGGATTAGAGGGGAAAGGAAGGAAAATCAACAGGAGAAATAGGTGGACTTTTCTGCTAAAAGCCATAGCAACTCTGGAGGCTAAGTGTTCTGCTTCCTTAGAGCTCTGAAATTCCCTGGGATAGGCATATCCCGATTGTGAGCCCCAAGCCAAGAAGAGTGGGAGTCAACAGCAGGGCCTGGGAACTGTATCTATACAACCCAGATCCTTCTCTCTTGGGCTATTGGGAAGGGTTTGGAGGCACCAAAGATTCCTTTCTCACCTCCCCTTCACCCAGCTGATCTTACAGAAGTAGCAGCATGTTAGTATAGTAGAATGAATGGTCTTTGCTTCTAACTCTGACATTTACTAGCTCTAACCTAACTGCTCTGAGTCTCGATTTCCCCCTTACTAAAATGGGAATAATATGTCCACCTTGGAGAACAGATGTAAGTATTAGAGATGATCTGTAGAAAGCAGCTGCTAGGTAACAGGCTGCTGGGCTGTCTTCAGGACTTCCCCACAGAATCACTTAGAGTGGTGACCCAAAGGAGAGGTGACTTTGAATATTAAAGAGGGGGAAAGAAAGGAAGTAAATTACAGATTTTTTGAAATTCTATTACGTGCTATGTGTCAGTTACCTATTGCCATAACAATGCCAAGAAACAAACCATCCCCCAAATTCAGCATTCAACAATAAACATTTTTTTTTTCTCACAAACTTGCAGGATTCAGTTGATCTAGGCTGGTCCCTGCTAGGCTTGCTCATGCATCTTTGGTTCAGTTGGCTTGATCATGTGTTTTTGGGGGGCTCTGCTCCACATGCTTCCCATCATTTTCTGGAGCCACTGTAGTGGTCTGAGCATGTCCATTGCATGCAGTGGCAAAGAGGAAAGTGCAAGTAGTAACATAGGCTGCAACAAACCATTGGTGAGAGCATGTCACGTGGTTGAGCCCAGAGACAGTGGGAGGGTGCTACAAGATTACATGGCAAGGAGCATGAGTACAGGGAAGGGTGAATTGGAACTTTTTATTCTGCAGTCTACTTAATACCATATATTTTAGCTCACTTCTCACTTTGTAAGAAGTCATTCCTATGGTAGGGATAGGATAGGATAAGAAATTTGGCAATAAATATGAAAATATTTAAATATACTTTGTTATTTTATATCTTATACAAGTAACAAACCTATGGCCAACTTGATGGGAGCCATATTTCTTTGTACCATGTCTATTTGTAGACATGCCTGACCTGCTCTTCTAGATCATAGCATACAGGCCTCCTGAGCTTTGCTTTCCTCCATCTTCCCTTTAGCACTAGTGCAGGGCCTAACATGTAGTTATATGTGCATAGTTGTATGTAGTTATATATACAGAATGCCATATGATCCCCAGGGTCACGCCGCTCTAGTGTCCTAACAGAAGGTCCCCTCCAGGTAACCCACATGCACTCTACATGTATTTTTTTTTTAATTTTCAAAAACATTTAATTTATGTATTTGAAAGAGAGAGACACAGCGAGAGAGGGAACACAAGCAGGGGGAGTGGAAGAGGGAGAAGCAGACTTCCCGCTGAGCAGTGAGCCTGATGAGAGGCTCAGTCCCAAGACCCCAGGATCATGACCTAAGCCGAAAGCTGATGCTCAACGACTGAGCCACCCAGGCAACCCCCTCTATGTGTATTTTTAAATAAGGCTTTATTTCCCATTTTCCTCTTTTCCCACTGAAATAACCACCGAATAGCTGATGCCTATAGAAGTTAAGGCATTCAGTTTAGATCTCCATTATTCTGTGCCAACAAAATCCAAACACTGCAAACACTTTGCTTAGAGTTTGCCAATGAACATGGAAGTGATTTTGGAGAGGATATCCAAAAGATCAAAAGATTTGCTCATTTGTGACTCTGACAGTGTCTAAGGTTTGTTTTTCTTTATTTGTTTGTTTTTAACCTTAGGCTCTACATCTGGGGCATTATTTTTTTAAGACATAAGCAATGTTAAAAACACCAGACAGTTCTGTCTTGATTCTTAATGCGGGTGTTAAGAGATGCCTTCCATTAGTGAGAATGCCCCAGATAATGTGTTTATTTACATCTTCCTTCTTCTCTGCCTGTCCCCTAATGGTCTGGCACACAGAGGGCTACTTGAGCTGATTTATATGGATCTCAGTTGCTCTCATTTGTGCATACTTAATTCAGAGAGGTGATTGCATTGATTTCTGAGCCCCACTTTTCAAGACATTGTACCAACATAGATATCTCAGCTGTTCTAACTACATTGTCTGAAAAGGAAAACATTTTAAACCTTTGGAAGCAATTTTGACCGACATTTCATTGTGTTCTATATTACTTACCTAATTAAATTTCCTTCACATCAAGGTCTGTTTAAAATTAAATTGAGAAATATTTTTGAGTTCCATTGGGCAGATAACTTTGTTTGGCCAGATTCGTTCTGCGTACATATGAAATGGCATCCCATGAATCAATACCCAGTGTGTAGACTTCCCATAGATGTGAAAAAAATGACACCCTTATTAGGCAGACGTAGTCTCCTGTTATTATAACAAGCTGTCCCTGGTTACTGAACTTTGTAATTCCAAAATGTCCTTGCATTTTTGTGCCTGTGGCTCAGCAGGCTCATTTATTCAGATCCTGAGCTTTGTGAACAAAATTCATAACTTTTTTCATGGATTAGCTGGAGTCCAGGGACTCCTGTGGATAAGCTCACCCTCCAGCTCAAGGCAACTAGCTTCCTACGTAATCTTATTTGCACAGCCAAGAGGGTAGAATTCCAGACTGGGTTTAAAAGCAAATAGAGCAAGTGGTTCATCCCTAGTGGAAGAAGTGTGATTCTCAATGTTTTGTATCTTTAGAAGCAAGAAACAGGAGAAAGGCCTTATCTCTCAGCTCCACCCACTCTGCCGCTGAAGAAGAGAAAAGCAGACCCTCCTCCTCTTTTATGCTAGCTTTTCCTGAGACAGCCCCTCCATTAAATTCTATGGCAAGGGAACCTGCGGTGATAAAGCTGTAATTGGAGGGCCGACATTCCATAGGCACTGCTTTAATATATTTTTTTAAGATTTTATTTATTTATTTGATAGAGAGAGAGAGAATGACAGGGGAGAAGGTCAGAAGGAGAAGCAGACTGCTTATCCAGCTGGGACTTGATCCCAGGATTCCGGGATCATATTCTGAGCTGAAGGCAGTCGCTTAACCAACTGAGCCACCCAGGCGCCCCTGCTTTAATATTTTTAAAAATAATCCCAAAGAGGGGCACCTGCATAGCTCAGTCGGTTAAGTGTCTGCCTTCGGCTCAGATCATGATCTCAGGATCCTGGGATTGAGCCCCACTTCAGGCTCTCTGCTCAGTGGAAAGTCGGCTTCTCTCCCCGCTGCTCATTCTCTCTCTCAAAGAAACAAAATCTTGGGGGGAAAAATAGCCCCAAATAACTGCTTTTTGTTGCACTGTTAATTAGCCTTTAAACATGTCAGACTTCCTTAGGACCTTTCAAGGTCTTCAGGTTTATCCTTATCTCATCTTAGTCCATTCCGACTGCTGTAACAAAATGCAACCAACCAGGTAGTTTATAAGCTACAGAAATTTATTGCTCACAGTTCCAGAGGCTGGAAGTCTGAGATCAGGGCAGGTGCCAGCATGGTAGGGTGAGGACCCTCCTCTGGGTCACAGACATGTCATTGTGTCCTCTCGTGGACGAAGAGACGGGATCTCTCTGGAGCCTCTTGCATAAAGGCACTAAGCCTCTTGGGGGAGGGCCCCATCTTCATAACTTAAGGACCTCCCAAAGACCCCACCTACTAATGCCATCACCTTCGGGACTTAGGCTTTCAACATATGAATTTGGGGGCCACAACTATTCAGCCCACAGCAATCTCTAGGCCTCAGATAATAAGTACATCATTAAGTTGCTGTGAGCCTTCAAAGAGCTAATGCATATAGATGCTCGGAACACCTGGGCCATCATGAATGCTTGCTAATTCCACTGTATCATTGTTACTGTTGGTTAATATCACCTTCTGTAAGTTCTCTGTATATCCGTAGATTTGGCCTGAGTCAACAACACTCCCGTAATTTTTGTATGTTAAGAGTGTTGCTTGGTGTGGTCATTGAGAGCATGAGCTTTGGGACCAGACAGATCTAATTTGTGTCCCAGCTGCACCACTTACTAGATAGCTATGTGACCTCAGGTGAGTAATTCACTTTAGGGAGACTCAGTTACTTTCTCTGTATAATGGGGGTAAGGTTGCTGTCCGGCATCACGTAGTTGGTGTGCAGGCTAAGGGGGATCTGACGCACTTAGCACACTTAACTCTTGCTTGCTCCAGACCGCATCCCGTTTTGCAGGGACACGTCTGTTCTTCGGCATAACTTCTGCATCATTTTCACTGGCGGAATCTGTGATGAGAGGGATTGCCAGACAGCGCACTGGTCTCAGATAAGCTCCGTTCCGACTGATCAGACCTAGAGCAGTGCCGTTGACTCCCCCCCCTCCGCCCCTCCTCCATCACCCCTGTGTCCTTTTAAGACTCAACAATTCTGAACATTTTGTGAAGCTCATGCTCAGCACACAGAAGTTGGCTAAGCACGTAGTAGATCCTCACTGAATCCTTACCAACTTTTTTTGGGTTGAAGTCCATTTTGGCGTGATATGTGCTGAGCACAAACTCCGTGTCTGATAGAACTTTACAGATTTTCCATATGGAAATCGCAGCCCAGCCAACAAGGCTCAGCCGTCTCTTATCCTCATCGTGATCACAGGCTGGGGGTCATATCACAAAGTTATTTTCTCAGACACCCAGGTGATTATGAGGCTGAGAATGGTTCCCTCTTTAACATCTTTTCTTCTTTCAGTGTGTCTCCTTATTGTGGCCCCCAAATCATTCTTTGTGCATTCACTTGTGCTCTCATCTGACTCTGTGACAAGCTCCTGTTTTGGTTCCCACCATCATCTTTACTCCCAAGCCAGGAGGCTTAATGAGAAAAGCCAAGAAATCTCGCAGCTACCCCACCGTTGTCTTTTCTGAAGTAGCAATTTTTTTTTGCTAATAGAAGATTTCGAAGCCATGGGCCTCTGAATGCTCAACACACAAGTCTGTTTAAACAGTCTCTAGAATCCTGACCCCAGATTACTCCCAGGCATTAATTGTCCTAGTGGTTTTATGGCCACATTATTTCATATTCATTAGTGTTTTCATGAAAAATTATAACGCTAATTAGAGCAGCTTCCAGTTAATTCACTTGGTGATTCATCTGCTCTCCCTCTCGGTGTTCTGCATGTGGTCATCCTGGAGAACGCATCCAAGGGGGTAATTGCAGCTCTATTCCCTGAGTGATCGCCTAATGCCATTAGTTCTGATTCACAGACACATCTTGAGCGGCTCTGATGGGGTCTAGTTCCAGCTGGACCCGGTGCCTGCCCTTGGATGAGGGGAGGGAGGGAAGCCTGCAGGGAGGACTGGTCTTCTATAGGGGAGGAGGGATGGGCTTATGGAGGATGGAGCGGGGGCAGAGCTTCTTGGTGGGAGGTGAGCATCACTTGAACCTCTTCTGGAACCTGACGTACGGACAGGATAGTGCCCAGAGAAATCTGCCTTTCTCAAAGGCAAGCAAATTCTCTTCAGTTCTCACGGATGTGTGGCCCTACACAGTGGCAGCTACACTCTGGAAGCCTGCTTCCCACTCAGAGTTCTGATGCCAATTGTTTTCATTAAAAGTTCATTGGACCTCATACCCATTAGGATGGCAGCTATCAGAAAAACAAAACAAAATAAAACAAAACAAAACCAAAACCCAGAAAATAACAAGCATTAGATGTGGAGAAATTTGAAACCTTGTGCACTTCCCACTGGTGGGACTGTAAAATGATGCAGCCTCTATGAAAAAAAAAAAAAGGCAGTTCCTTAAAAAACTAAAAACAAGGGGCGCCTGGGTGGCTCAGTGGGTTAAAGCCTCTGCCTTCGGCTCAGGTCATGATTCCAGGGTCCTGGGATCAAGCCCCACATCGGGCTCTCTGCTCAGCGGGGAGCCTGCTTCCCCCTCTCTCTCTGCCTGCCTCTCTGCCTACTTGTGATCTCTGTCTGATAAATAAATAAAGTATTTAAAAAAAAAAAAAAA
>ML101198.1:0-29603 GCA_003697995.1 Taxidea taxus jeffersonii
ATACTTTCTACATACAATACAGGAATTTCACTGCTATGTATTTATCCAGATGAAATAATAGTTTATATATATCCAAAAATGCTTATAGGTATGTTTATAGTGACTATATTAATAGTTCCCAAAACACTGGAAACCAAATGTCATTAAACTGATGTATAGATTAAAAACTTGGTATATCCATACAGTGAAAGCTACTCTGCAGTGTAAAGGAATATACAAATATAAGCAACAGCACAGACCAATGTCAAATGCATTATATTAAAAGAAAGAAGTCACTGAAGATAGAAACCAGGTGCTAAAGTTAAAATGGAATTCAAATAATATCTTCCAATTGAAATAATGCTATATATCAGAAAGACTTCCCTCTTTTTATAAAAATCACTGCAAATGTCACAGATAATAATAATATACATTATGATACATTCTAAAATTTGTATTTTGACAGGACAAGGTGACAAAGCATATATGTGTCATATGTAATAGGCAATAAAGTCAGATGTATTTATTATGTTATATAATATATATATATTCACTCATTGCTTATGATGATAAAGATACTATATCCAAATCTCATATACCCATAGAATCTTTATCATAAACTCCTTAAGGATGGAAATTGTGTTTTTCTGCCATTGTGTAACCTAACTTCTTCAGATTTTATTTATTTGAGAGGGTGCAAGCAGGAGAAGGGGCAAAATGAGAAGGACCTCCCCAGTAAGCAGGAAGCCTGACAGAGGGCTCAATCCCAGGACCCTGGGATCATGACCTGAGCTGAAGGCAGATGCTTAACCAACTGAGCCAACCCAGGCACCCCTATGGTAACTTCTTATAAATAATGGAAGTTCTCCATTGATTATATCTTGAAGATCCTGTGTGTGTTTACTACTGTTTTTAATTTTTTTCTGTTATTTTAGTTTCATCTTAATCCATCTTTTAACTGCTGATTTTCTTAGTTCTCTTGTAGTATTAGTTTGTGGGAATTTTGGTTGTAAGCTAATTTTAAGTTGATGTTTTAATTTCTCTCTCTCACCTCCTTCACCCTTCACTTGCTTTCCTCCTCACTCTCTTTGCTCAACCTTTCCTCTGTCTCAGTTTTACAACCATCTTTCTTAGGTTGTCCCGGTATTCTGGTGTTCTAATACAAAACAAGGTCACATGTCGGCTTTGTGGAGGTCTCCTCCTTTAGTTAGATGGAGATACTGCAAATCAGTGAGCCAGCAGTCTTAGCTCTGTTCCTATATTTGAGGTTACATCTGTGTCCTCCTAATTTCCTGGGAATACAGCCTGATACAAGCTATAGGCTCAGGCATGATTAATAGCAGCTATCGTCATCACCTTTCAGGAGAGAAGGGAAGCTGACTGAAATTATAAAAGTGAGCCTGGCTACAGCCCCACCTTATGTTGGGGTGCTTTTGTTCCCTGATACCCATAGCAACTGAACCCAAGGAAGTCTCTACCAGCTTTTGGCCACCATGCTAAGTGCCACTCACTGCTCTCCATTTCTTTTAGGTTTTTATATGGATATGCTTTCCTTATTTTCTGTATGATTATGATTTTTTTTACTTTTAAAAACCATTTTTAATACCTCCTATGTGCCTGGAGCAATTAGAAGGGATGAAATGCTCTGGAGCTTAAAGTATGTACTTATTGTACTAGTCTGATTAGAGGGCTTGTATGTAAAACAATCAAAATATTTGCTAAACTAACTCATATAAATTTCATCAAGTATGAAACATTACAGTTATGTTCTATTGAATTCTTTTTTTTCCCCCGTCCAGCATTGCGTACTACATCAAATCAAAATGAATGTGTCTACAAGGTTAATAGGAACTAATCCTTTCAGATGATCATCAAGCATTTTTGAAGAGGCAGTCCACTGGATGGCATATGTACAAATTAATGTAGGCACATTTCATTTTCAGCCTTATTATTTTACTTACATACTTCTGTGTAGCAAATACAGGTATTACAGATCACATTTTATGCTATTGCCTTGGAAACATCAACTTTCTGCCATTCTCAACTATATCAGCATCAATCCTTAGCCCCCTGATGCTAGGTAAAGTAGAACTCTCTTTTAGACTACATGGACCAACTCTTATTTGCACTAAAGCCTTTATTCTTTGATCCATTAGCAGGGTTGATGTCTCTTAATGTCAAAAGGTGCACAAAGCTTCAAAGACACATAGCACTGAGTTTGATCTAAAAAATACAAAGTCAAAGATCTTTTAAATCTTAGGAATAAGTTCTGCCTTTTACCTTATACTAGTGAATTAAAAATATTACCAGTTCATGCCTACTGGCCATTGATATTAAAAATAAGTAGCTGTGAAATAGGACTTCCAAATATTCTTCAAAGTATTTGCCTTGGTGAGACATGAAGAGCCTTGGTTTCTTACTGGTTTCTAAATACCATCCCCCAGTAAAAGGAATCAGGTCTCCTTGAAGAAATGGCTGGCTTCAGAACTGAGGCAGGAAAGATATAAGGTGAAAAGTAGCTTGTTCCAGAAAGCCTAAAAGCACTTAAAAAGACTGGGACATATCAAAATGACAGAGGAACCTGACTGAAGGGCTCTAATTGGGAATATATAGGACCAAGTAAGTGATATAGAATGATAGATTAAAACTCATTGAAAAACATAAGAATCACTAAAATGATAAGTAAATAGAGGCTGGGGTGAAGGTGGCAGAGAAGTAGTGGACTGAAATGACATCAGGTCCCAGGAATCCAGCTAGATAGTTATCAAACCATTCCAAACACCTAAAAACTCAACAGGAGATGGAAGAGAAGAGCATCAATTCTAGCAACAGAAAATCGACCACTTTCTGAAAGGTAGGACATGCAGAGAAGTGAATCTGAAAATAAGGGAAGATAGACCATGGGGGGAGAGGCCAGCTCCTGGCAAGTGGTGAAGCAGTGGAGCACAAAATCAGAAATTTTAGAAGTCTGCTCCACTGAGGGATGTCACTCCAGAAGCTGAGAGGTTGTGGAGCCCTCACAGGGACAGTGTGGTCTCAGGTTCCGCGGGGTCACAAAAAGACTGGGGGTGTCTGAGTGTGGCAGAACTCCCAGGTATCAGAGCAGGGGAGCCAATTACAGAGACAGCCAAGGAGTGAGCTATCAGATCAGGATTACATTAAACCATGATCCAAGGCAGAGTCAGGCTGCTGCTCTTCAAGCAGGGACCCCACAAGTGGCAGATCCAGAGAGAATCCCCTCCTTCCCCCTGCAGGAGGAGTGGCGCAGGAGCATGTGATAGGAATCTGCTGGGTTTGGAGACTCCAAATGGAGCTGTGCACCAGAGACAGAAATACTCAGTCGCAGGCCAGGTGAACACAAAGGGTGGCTGGAGACCAGGGAGATGGGAGGGATTGACTGCTTTTCTCTGAGGGCACACTGAAGAGTGGGGTCCCCAGCTCTCGGCTCCTCTGGGCTGGAGATTGGGAGGCTGCCATTTTCATTCCTGTCCTCCAAAGCTCTACAGAAAGCATTCAGGGAACAAAATCTCCCAAGAGCAAACCTGAGCAGATTACTTAGCCTGGCCCCTGACAGGGTGGTGCAATTCCGCCTCAGGCAAAGATATTTGCTACTCACTACAACAGGCCATCCCCCAGAAGATCAGCAAAACATCCAGCCAAGACCAAGCTCACCAATCAAAGAGAACAGCAGAACTCCAGAGCAAGGGGAAAGCTCTCTCATTCATATACTCTTATCTAGATAAAATGACAAGACAGAAAAACTCACCACAAAAAAAGAACAAGAGGTAGTACTGATGGCTAGGGACCTAATCATTACAGACATTGGTAATATGTCAGAACTAGAATTCAGAATGATGATTCTCAAGGTGCTTGCTGGGCTCAAAAAAAGGCATGGAAGATATTAGAGAATCCATTTCTAAAGAAATAAAATCCCTTTCTGGAGAAATAAAAGAACTAAAATGTAACCAGAAATCAAAAAAGCTATTAAAGAGGTACAATAAAAAATGGAAGTTCTTACTGCTACAATAAATTAGACAGAAGAGAGAATTAGTGATATAGAAACCAAATGATGGAGAATTAAAAAGGTGAGCAAAAGAGAGACAAACAACTACTGGACCGTGAGGGGAGAATTTGAGAGATAAGTGTTACCATAAGATGAAACAATATTAGAAAAATTGGGATTTCAGAAGAAGAAGGAGAGAGGGGGGCAGAAGGTATAGTGAAGTCAATTATAGTAGATAATTTTCCTAATATGGCAAAGGGAACAAGCATCAAAATGTAGGAGGCAGAGGGAACCCCTGTTAAAATCAATAAAAACTGGTCCATAGCTCATCATCTAATAGCAAAACTTACAAGTCTTAGTAACAAAGAGAAAATCCTGAAAGCAGCTCACAACAAGAGGTGGATAACATGCAATAGTAGAAATATTATATTGGCAGCAGACTTATCCACAGAGACCTGGCAGGCAGAAAGAACTGGCATGATCTATTCAGAGCACTAAAAGAGAAAAATATGCAGCCAAGAATACTATATCCAGCTAGGCTACCATTGAACATAGGAGAGATAAAAGGCTTCCAGGACAAGCAAAAACTGAAAGAGCTTGCAAACCACGAACCAGCCCTACAGGAGTTTTGAAAGGGGTCCTCTAAGCAAAGAGAGAGCCTAAAAGTAGTAGACCAGAAAGGAACAGAGACTATATACAGTAACAGTCACCTTACAGCAATACAATGGCACTAAATTCATTATCTTTCAATAGTTACTCTGAATGTAAATAGGCTAAATGCCCCAATCAAAAGACAAGGGTATCAGAATGGATAAAAAAGCAAGACCCATCCATATGCTGTCTACAAGAAACTCATTTTAGACCCAAAGACACCTCCAGATTTAAAGTGAGGGGGTGGGAAACAATTTACCATGCTAATGGACATCAAAGGAAGCTGGGGTGGCAATCCTTATATCAGATAAATTAGATTTTAAACCAAAGACTATAATAAGAGATGAGGAAGGACACTATATCATACTTAAAGGGTCCATCCCATAAGATATAATAATTTTAAATATCTATGCCCCTAACATGGGAGCAGAGAACTATATAAAACAATAACAAAATCAAAGAAACACATTGACAATAAAACAATAATAGTAGGGGATTTTAACATCCCCCTCACTGAAATTCATCCATGCAAAAGATCAACAAGGAAATAAAGGCCTTAAATGACACACTGGATCAGATGGACATCACAGATATATTCAGAAAATTCCAACCCAAAGCAACAGAATACACATTCTCTATTGCACATGGAACATTCTTCAGAATAGATCACATCCTAGGTCACAAATCAGGTCTCAACTGGTACCAAAATACTGGGATCATTCCACGCATATTTTCAGGCCACAATACTCTGAAGCTAGATCTCAATCACAAGAGGAAAGTTGGAAGGAACTCATAAGTGGAGGCTGAAGAGCATCCTACTTAAGAATGAATGGGTCAACCAGGAAACAAAAGAAGATTTTAAAATATCCATGGAAACAAATGAAGATTTTAAAATATTCATGGAAACAAATGAAAATGAAAACACAAATGTTCAAAATCTGTGGGACACAGCAAAGGTGGTCCTCAAAGGAAAGTATATAGCGATATAAGCCTTTCTCAAGAAACAAGAAAGATCTCAAGTACACAAACTAACCCTATACCTGAAGGAGCTGTAGAAGGAAGAGCAAAGAAAGCCTAAACCTAGCAGGAGAAGAGAAATAATAAAGAGCAGAGCAGAAATCAATGAAATAGAAACCAAAAGAACAGTAGAACAAATCAATGAAACTAGGAGCTGGTTCTTTGAAAGAATAAGATTTATAAACCCCTGGTCAGACTTTTCAAAAAGAAAAGAGAAAGGACCAAATTAATAACATCATGAATGAAAGAGGAGATGTCAAAACCAACATCAAAGAAATACAAACAATTATAAGAACAGATTATGAGCAACTATACACCAGCAAATTTGACCATCTGGAAGAAATGGATGCTTTCCTAGAGACATATAAACTATCAAACTGAACCAAGAAGAAATAGAAAACTTGAACAGACCCATAACCAGTAAGGAAACTGAAGCAGTCTTCTAAAATCTCCCGAGAAACAAGAGCCCAGGGCCAGACGGCTTCCCAGGGGAATTCTACCACACACTTAAAGAAGAATTAATACCTATTCTCCTGAAACTGTTCCAAAAAATAGATTTGGAAGGAAAACTTCCAAACTCATTTTATGAGGACAGCATTACCTTGATCCCAAAACCAGACAAAGACCACATCAAGAAAGGAGAATTACAGACCAATATCCTTGATGAACACAGATGCAAAAATTCTCACCAAAATACTAGCCAATAGGATCCAACAGTACATTAAAAGGATTATTAACCATGACCAAGTGGGATTTATTCCAGGGCTGCAAGCTTGGTTCAACATACACAAATCAATCAATGTGATACAATACATTAATAAAAGAAAGAAGGAGAAACATATGATACTCTCAATAGGTACTGAAAAAGCAGTTGACGATGTACAGCATCCTCTCTTGATTAAAACTCTTCAAAGAGTAGGGATAGGCGGTACATATCTCAATACCATCAAAGCCATCTATGAAAAACCCACAGTTAATATCTTTGAATGGGAAAAACTGAGAGCATTTTCCCCCTAAGGGGAAAGGGCATTACTGTCTAATGGACAATAATATCTTATGTACTTAATGCTTGAGTCAGCAACTTGTTGCCATCAACTATGTTGATGGGAGCTAAAACGTTAAAGAGCTGGGGAGAGGAGAACAAGGAAAAAAAAAAAACTGTCCATTATCACCACTGGTATTCAACACAGTACTAGAAGTCCTAGCCTCAGCAATAAGACAACAAAAAGAAATAAAAGGCATCTGAATCAGCAAAGAAGTCAAATTCTCACTCTTTGCAGATGATATGATACTATATGTGGAAAACCCAAAAGTCTCCACTCCAAATATGCTAGAAGTTGTACAGGAATTCAGTAAAGTTTCAGGTTATAAAATCAATGCTCAGAAATCAGCTGTATTTCTATATATCAACAGCAAGACAGAAGAAAGAGAAATTAAGGAGTCAATCCCATTTACAACTGCACCCAAAACCGTAAGATACCTAGGAATAAACCTAGCCAAAGAGGCAAGGAATTTGTACTCAGAAAACTATAAAGTACTCATGAAGGAAACTGAGGAAGACACAAAGAAATGGAAAAATGTTCCATGCTCATGGATTGGAAGAACAAATATTGTGAATATGTCTGTGCTACCTAAAGCAATCTACACATTTAATGCAATCCCTATCAAAATACCATCATCTTTTTTCAACAAAATGGAACAAATAATCCTAAACTTTATATGGAACTAGAAAAGACCTCAAATAGCCAGAGGAATGTGGAAAAAGAAAGCCAAAGTTGGTAGCATCACAATTCCAGACTTCAAGCTCTATTACAAAGCTATAATCATTAAGACAGTATGGTACTGGCACAAAGATAGACACATAATTAGTAGAACAGAATAGAGAGCCCAGAAATAGACCCCCATCTATGGTCAACAAAGCAGGAAGGAATGTGCAATGCAAAAAAGTCTCTTCAACAAATGGTGTTGGGAAAATTGTACAACCACATACAGAAGAATGAAACTAGACCATTTCCTTACACCACACACAAAAACAGACTCAAAATGGATGAAGGACCTCAATGTGAGACAGGAATCCATCCAAATCCTTGAGGAGAACACAGGCAACCTCTTCGACCTCAGCCACAGCAGCTTCTTCCTAGGACATTGCCAAAGCCATAGGAAGCAAGGGCAAAGATGAACTATTCAGATTTCATCAAGATCAAAATCTTTTGCACAGCAAAGGAAACAATCAACAAAACCAAAAGACAATTGACAGAATGGGAAAAGATATTCACAAATGACATATTAGATAAAGGGCTAGTATCCAAAATCTATAAATAACTTATCAAACTCAACACCCAAAGAACAAATAATCCAATCAAGAAATGGGAAGAGGACATGGACAGACTTTTCTGCAAAGAAGACATCCAGATGGCCAACAGACACATGAAAAAATGCTCAACATCAGGGAAATACAAATCAAAACCACAATGAGATACCACCTCACACCAGTCAGAATGGCTAAAATTAACAAGTTAGGAAATGACAAATATTGGTGAGGATGTAGAGAAAGCAGAACCCTTCTACACTGTTGGTGGGAATGCAAGCTGATATAGCCACTCTGGAAAACAGCATTGAGGTTCCTCAAAAAGTTTAAAATAGAACTACCCATGACCCAACAATCGCACTACTGGGAATTTACCCTAAATATAAAAATGTAGTGATCTGAAGGGGTTGTGCACTCGAATGTCTATAACAGCAATGTCCACAATAGCCAAACTATGGAAAGAATCTAGATGTCTATCAATCTAGATGAATGGATAAAGAAGATGTGGTGTGTGTATGTTTATATATATACATACACTCACACACAATGGAATAGTATGCAGCCATCAAAAGAAATTATATCTTTCCATTTGAAACGATGTGGATGAAACAAGGGTATTACGCTAAGTGAAATAAGTTGATCAATTTTGAAACTATGATTACTATTCAAGAAATATCAAACAAAAAATATCAGTGATACTTAAGCTAGAGGTTGGAGGTTTTAAAATCACCAATAATTGAATATACTAGTACCATCCTTGATATGTTACACTGAGAAGGACATATCATTTCTCTACTTTTATTGCTGAATATGGACAACCTGAATCTAATTATGAGGAAAAATTAAACTCACATTGTGTTTCATTCCACAGAGTAGTTTCTTGTAGTCTCTAAAAAATGTCAAGATAAAGAAAAATAAAGAAATGTTGAGGAACAGTTCCAGACTAAATGAGAAAAAAGAGATATGACAAACAAATGTAATGTGTGATTCTGGATCCTAGACCTAGGGCAAAAAATAAACTATAAAGGAATTTTCAGGAAAATTGGAAAAATTTGAATATGGACTGAGAATTATAAGGTAGTATTATATCAACTTTAATTTTCTGACTTCAGTAATTGTTCTGTTTCTAGAAGAGAATATTCTTGTTCTGAGGAAATATACCATAGTATTTAGGGACAAGAGGTCATGATATCGAAATGTACTTTCAAATGGTTTGGTAAAGACATATGTTGTACCTGACATATATAGATCATATGTGTGTGTATGTTTGTGTGAACAGACAGATAATAGGCATTGCATGATAAAGGAAATGCAGGAAAATTTTAACAATCTGTGACTCTGGAAAAATGATGTATGAATATCCTTTGTACTACTCTGACAAATTTTTTGTTTGAGATTGTATCAAAATGAAAAACATCCCCCAAAATACTTGTATTAGGATACTAAACATTTATTCCAAAAACTCTGCAAATATAATTTTTGATGTGCTGTTAAAAAACTATCTTTAAGGAGACTTTGCTTCTCTCTTTCTCTGTCTCTGTCTCTCTCTCACACACACACATACAGATGTTTCTATACATATCATAGTTGTATATTTGTTAGATACTTTCAACTTTATGTGTCCCAAGCATTATTATTTTTACTCATGTAGTTCTTTTCCCTTGATCTAATTCCAAACCATTCTTATTTTAGTTAAATGGCAACATTCTCCCTCTTGCTGAGTTCAAATACATAAGACTTATTCCCAAGACCTCTTTTCCTTTCCTTTACTCCATTCCCAATTCATTAGTATTTACTATTAGTTCTACCTTCAAACACCCTTCTCTAACCTCACCTTTCTATCCTTACTTCAGACCCTCTGTTGCATCTCACCTGCCCTACAGTACCACCCTCCCATCTGATCTCCCTGTATCTCCTCTTGCCTCTGTGTTCTTCACCACAATGGCCTTCCTTCTGCCCATTCCACAGGCCAGGCTGACAATTCTCATTGTGCTTTCTATCTGAAATACTCATCCTCCAGAGATTCACATGGCTATCTCTTTTCATCATCCAGGTCTTCACTCAAATGTCACCTCATTTGAGAAGGCTTTCCTGACCACCCTGCAAAAGGAAGCCATACTACCACATTTTTTCCATCACATTACTTGAACTTTTTCATAGCACTTCCCACACACTGAACTTATGATAATATATTTTGTTATAGTTATTTTTATTCCCACATTAAAAGAGCCATAGAGGAGGGAACTGACTCTTCAGTCTTTTATCAGCAGAGTACAGCACCTGACGAAATGTAGTTTCTCAATAAATATCAAATGAGTGAAAATGGAGAAAAGGTACCCAAGTAATATGGACTTGTAATTTTGTTGCTAATGGACAATTATATCTTAGGTACTTAATGCTTGAGTCAGCAACTTGTTGCCATCAACTATGTTGATGGGAGCTAAAATGTAAAAAAGCTGGGGAGAGGAGAACAAGGAAAAAAAAAAAAAACTGTAAGGCTAGACAAGCCATAATGGGGCCAGACTGAGTTTGGTTTCTAGACTTAAGCTGCCAGTTTGCTCAAAATGCCATTAATTAGTAAGTGGTTTTGCCCAGAAGAATGGAATAAATGTAAAGGATCCTAGAAGGCTAGCCCTCCTAGCCTATGGTATAACCTTTAAGCTCAAATTTATTCAGGTGTAACACAGAGCATCAGAGGATATATAATTCTTAGGTTAAAAAAAAAATCTTTATACAGGGGCACCTGGATGGCTCAGTTGTTAAGTGTCTGCATTCAGCTCAGGTCATGATCCCATGGTCCTGGGATCGACATGATCCCACGGTCCTGGGATTGAGCCCCGCATCAGGCTCCCTGCTCTGCAGGAAGCCTGCTTCTCCCTTTCCCACTCCCCGTTTGTGTTCCCTCTCTCCCTGTGTCTTCTATAAAATAAATAAAATCTTTTAAAAAAATATTTACACAATCATTCCATATAAAACATAAATGATGAGGAACTTTATATTTTGAACAAGAGATATAACTGAAGACAAAAATCAGAGAGGGAAACAAACCATACAAGACTCTTAACTGTAGAAAACAAACTGAGGGTTGTAGGAGAGGTGGTGGGTAGGGGGATGGGGTATCTGGATGATGGGCATTAAAGAGGCCAGTTGATATAATGGGCACTGAGTGTTATATGCAACTGATGCATCACTAACTTCTACTTCTAAAATTAATAGTATACTATCTGTTAATTAAATTAAACTTAATTTTTAAAAAAAGACATAATTGAGATAATATATATCACCATAGCATTTGGAAAGAGCTGAGATCTAAACTTATATATACCATGAAACTAGTATATATATCATGAAACTCATATAAAATTCCATGCTTCCAGCCCACTAAGTATAAATGTTTTCCAAGGACTTTAAAGCAGGAAATTAAAAGTAAATCATGCTAATGTCTGTCCTGGTAATACTCACACAGGAAACCAGGCTTCCTAAGTCAGTACCATCTTTATAAGCAGACAATTTTCCTGAAGAAAACTCAGGATAAAATCACTACCAAAAGGCAAAGATTTTCAACGTAGATACAGAGTGAAAATCTGTCTTCACTTTCTGCCACTGCATTAGCACACTGTCAAATGAATATGCTGACAGACAAAGACAGGGAAAACCAGGTCAAGAAGATCAGCCTGGCTGGGAAGCTGTCTTGATAAAATATTATATCAGTGAGGCATCAAACTGGAAGTTCCTCAGAGTTATGGTTATGTCTAGATTCCTGTTTGTCACTGGGACCTCTACCTGACAAAGCTGTCACATTCAACTTCTTAAGACATTCCATCAGTGTCATCTATGATTGTAGTTAACATCACATGACAAGGCAGGGTCCATGAAAGGGTAGTCGAGAGCCCAGACCTTTTACCAGCACTGAAGTTAGGCTGCCTAATATTTTAGCTTGGTCCCATTTCAGTTAAGGGATCTGAATGTACCAGACTATTACTTTCTTATCCTCCTTAGAATACCTCTTATTTAAATAAAGTTTCAATTTCGGTTTGCTATTTAAATAGACTGCCATCTCAGTATTTTGATGCATAAACAAGCATTATTAAAAGTTCCTTTAACAATTCAACAATTCCAAAAATTTAACATATACACAACCACTAATTTAAGAGCTTGAACTAAATAATAATAAAATGTGTCCAACCATGTATCTACAAATTCACTTATTGTTGTTGGTAAAAGTAAAATAGGATGTCATGTACAACATGATGGCTACAGCTAATACTGCTGCATGATAAATAGCAGAGTCACCTGGAGAGTAAATCCTATGAGTTCTCATCACAAGGAGAATTTTTTCTTTTTTTTCTTTTTAATTTATATGAGAAGATGGATGTTATCTCAACTTACTGTGGTAATCATCCCACGAAGTATGTAGATCAAACTATCATGTTGTATGCCTTAAACTTACACAGTGATGTCAGTTATTTCTCAATAAAACTGGGGGAGAAGATGAGATAGGCTTTTACAGAGCCAGACTTTAGTGGAACAGCACCACTTTCAATCTTAAACAGCTGCAGAAATGTTAGGAAAATTCCATTTTTTATTTTATGTTTTTAAAGATTTTATTTATTTATTTGACAGACAGAGATCACAAGTAGTCAGAGAGGCAGGCAGAGAGAGGAGGAAGCAGGCTCCCTGCTGAGCAGAGAGCCCAATGTTGGGCTTGATCCCAGGACCCTGGGATCATGACCTGAGCCGAAGGCAGAGGCTTTAACCCACTGAGCCACCCAGGTGCCCCAGGAAAATTCTATTTTTAATGACTAATAGCAAATTTCTGAAAGAACAAATGATTAGCCAACAAATCTCTGGGATTTGTGAAATTCAAATCAAAACCACATTGAGATACCACTTTATACCAGTTAGAATGGCAAAAATTAACAGGGCAAGAAACAACAAATGTTGGAGAGGATGTGGAGAAAGGATAACTCTCTTACACTGTTGGTGGGAATGCAAGCTGGTGCAGTCACTTTGGAAAACAGTGTGGAGATTCCTCAAAAAATTAAAAATAGAACTATCCTATGACCTGGCAATTGCACTACTGGGTATTTACCCCAAAGATACAGCTGTATTTAAAAGAAGGGTCATATGCACCCCAGTGTTCATAGCAGCAATGTCCACATAGCCAAAATGTGGAAAGACCCAAGATGCCCTTCAACAGACAAATGGATAAAGAAGATGTGGTCCATATATACAATGGAATATTACTCAGCCATCAGAAAGGAAGAATGCCCAAACTTTGCATCAACATGGATGGGACTGGAGGAGATTATGCTGAAATAAGTCAAGCAGAGAAAAAATTGACCAAATCAGTCAATTATCATATGGTTTCACTTACTTGTGGAACATAAGGAATAACATGGAGGATGTTAGGAGAAGGAAAGGAAATATAAAGGGGGGGAAATCAGAGGGGGAGAGGAACCATGAGAGAGAGAGACTGTGGACTTTGAGAAACAAACTGAGGGTTTTAGAAGGGAAAGGGATTGGGGGAGGGGTGAGTCTGGTGGTGGGTATTAAGGAGGGCATGTGTTGCATGGAGCACTGGGTGTTATACGTAAACAATGAATCTTGAAACACAGCATCAAAAACTAATGATGTACTGTATGGTAACGAATATGACATGACTAAAAAAAAATCCCTGGGATTTGCTTGGCTCCTCCAAATTCAACATTATCAAAATTCTATATTTGTTCCTAATAGGATATTGGGCATATGTGTTACAAACAAAATGCAATGATAAATTATCTTTTCTTTTAACTTAAAGAAAGTAAAGCATTTGAAAATTAACTAAATGACCAACGACAGAGAATTGGTTAAATGAGCTGGGACTCCTGCTGGCAACATACTACTCAATACTACTAATTGAGTAGAAAATAGTAGTTCATTTATTGACTTACTTGCCCAATATTTGCTGAGTATCTGCCATGCATCGCCTCTATGTTAGCAATGAACAAGACAGAAAAATCCCTGCTCTCATGACATTTTCATTCTAGAGAGATTTCATGACTTGTAAAAACCTTCACATTCTAAGAATAACTGAAAATAGATTACAAAAATGTATATACAAAATAATCCCAATTGTATAAAATAAGCTACCTATTTACTAAGTGAGTACTGCTGTGTGAATTGAAAGGCAACTGTGCATAAATTGGGTGTTGCCTGACAAAGCAAATAGCTACTCCAACAGATCCCCACCATTTTATTGCCTCAGTATTCTGAGACAGATGCAAGTTATACCAATGCAAGAAAGTAGATCCCTCTCTAATGTAGATTCATATAAACTAATTTTAAAAAATAGATGCACAAAAATAGAATGCCAGATATTGATTTACAAAAAGAACTAATTTACCAGCATAATCTCTCCTGATAGGCAGTTCCACACAGGAAAACAATTTTTTTTAAGTTTGCATATTGAACAAAAGATCAGAGCAAAGGAAATTAGATAGATTAGAGCTGGTTGTTGCAACACTCACTTTTCTCTGCTTCCAACTGCTGACTAGCCTCCTTAATTGACCCATTCTTTCTTTAGATAAGTTTGTTCACTCAGAAGAGTAAAATAACATGATTGAATGAGGATCTTTTGGTTTGTATAACCTCTCCCCTTATCCATTAATGGGTATTTATTTCTAGGTTTTGAAGTTCATAGGGCCACAGTGATATCTTAGTGGTTGGCCAAAGTATGTATGGTTTAGGTGTGTGTATTTGTAGGGTAAACCACCTCCACAAAATAGATCTGGAAGAGAACACACTAAAATAGTAAAATGACCATCTAAGTAATAATGACTATCTAAGGTTGATAAGAAAAGGGATGAGTGAGTCCTTACTTCTTTTTCTCAATTTTTATGAAAAATATGTATTATGTTTAAAACCAGGAAAGCAATTAAAGAAGATGGTGACAGACTAATACTCTCACCAAGAAAATCAGGGACATAAGCTTAAATCATTCACTTTGCTAAAGGAATAGTGCTGTTAAAACAATGAAGACCAGATAAGAAAGGTTTTCAAGGGAAGACAACAAAAGAGATAAGCTAATCCTTCCTCCATACTATTTCTTCATATAACTTGTCAATTGTGAAGACGTAATAAGAGACTAGAAATCTGGGCTTTGCCTGGGTAGCGGCCTACTGATAAGGGACAGAAAAGGTAGGAGAATTTTGGTGGTCTTCTAAGGCTGGAGAGACAAAGTTGAATAATTAGTGAGCTTCAGAATCCAGCCAGTTTTTCTTTAGAAGTATTGACAAGTTCTACAGCTATGCAGTGTGGGAAGCTAACACACTAGCAGGATACCTCTGAAAAATCAAAAGAGCATTTGCAGCATAGTTTCAAAACTATGAGTGCCGTCAGTTCCAAAACTCATGAAATATTTCAAAAAGCTTGCAAACAAAAAATAAGACAAATACAAAGAAAATAACACCTAGGCATATCATATTTAAAACTACTGAAAACAAAAGGTAAAACTTTTCAAATGATATCTATATTAGCTTGTTTGGGCTGCTGTAAAAAAAAAAGTGTCACAAACTCAGGTGCTTCAACAATAGAATTTTATAGTCTCAGTTTTGGAAGCTATTAGACAGCAAGATCAAGGTGTTGGCAAGTTGTTCTCTCCTGAGAGGTATGAGGGAGAAATATGCTCCATGTTTCTATCTAAGCTTCTAATGATTTTCTGACAATCGTGGCATTCCTTGGATTTGGTTGCATCACCCTGATGCCTTTATCTTCACATGGTACTCTCCCTGTGTGTTTATCTGCATCCAAATTCTCCTTTTTTGAGACAAACCATAACAGACTCTTAATCTCACAAAACAAACTGAGGGTTGCTGGGGTGCGGGGGGGATAGGGAGACGGTGGTTGAGTTATGGACATTGGGGAGGGTGTGTGATATGGTGAGTGCTGTGAAATGTGTAAGCCTGACAATTCATGGACCTGTACCCCTGGGGCAAATAATACATTATATGTTAATAATAATTTAGAAAATTCTCCCTTTTTTTAAGAACATTAGTCATACTGATTTAGGGGACCACTCCACTCCAGTATAACCTCATCTTAACTAATTACATATGCAATATCTCTATAAGATTACATTCTGAGGTACTGAGGATTAGGACTTCAAGATGTTAATTTGGGGAGACATGATCATAAGGGTATAATTCCAGGAATACAAGTTCAGTTTATCAAATAAAAAATCAAGCAATGTAATTTATCAGTTTAATGGAATTTTAAAATATACATATCACTTTAAGAGATGCATGAATATATTTGATAAAATCCAAGATCCTTGGGTGCCTGGGTGGCTCAGTGGGTTAAATCCTCTGCCCTCAGCTCAGGTCATGACCCAGGGTCCTGGGATCAAGCCCTGCATCAGGCTCTCTGCTCAGCAAGGAGCCTGCTTCCCTTCCTTCTCTTTCTGCCTGCCTCTCTGCCTGCTTGTGATCTCTGTCTGTCAAATAAATAAAATCTAAAAAAAAAAAAAAATCCAAGATCCTTTTATAATAAAAAGTTAGCATATTAGGAATAGGAATTGCTTAACTTGATAAAGATTCTTTTTTAAATCCACAGCTAATAATTAACAGTGATTAATTGAAAATGTTATCCATTTAATTTTTTGAGGACAGTCTATACTGTTTTCTAGAGTGGCTGCACCAGTTTGCATTCCCATCAACAGTGTAGAAGGGTTCCCCTTTCTCTACATCCTCCCCAACATCTGTTGTTTCCAGTGTTGTTAATTTTAGCCATTCTGACAGGTGTGACATGACATCTCATTTCCCTGATTGCTAGTGATGTTGAGCATCTTTTCATGAGTCTGTTGGCCATCTGGATGTCTTCTTTGGAAAAATGTCTATTTGTGTGTCCTTAACTGGATTGTTTTTTGGGCATTGAGTTTGATAGGTTCTTTATAGATTTTGGATGCTAATCCTTTTTCAGATATATCATTTGCAAATATCTTCTCCCATTCAGTAGGCTGCCTTTTAGTTTTGTTATTTCCTTCGCTGTGCAGAAACTTTTTATCTTAATGAAGTCCCAACAGTTTATTTTTGCTTTTGTTTCCCTTGCCTCCAGAAATGTGTCTAGTAAGGAGTTGCTATAGTAGAGGTCAAAAAGAGGTTGTTGCCTGTGTAGTCCTCTAGGATTTTGATGGTTTCCTGTTTCATATTCAGGTCTTTCATCCATTTTGAATTTAATTTTGTGTATGGCATAAGAAAGTGGTCCAATTTCATTCTGCATTCTGCATATTGCTTTCCAGTTTTCCCAGCACCATTTGTTGAAGAAAGTGTCTTTTCCATTGCATATTCTTTCCTGCTTTGTTAAAGGCTAATTGAACATATAGTTTTGGGTCCATTTCTGGGTTTTCTTCTGTCCCATTGGTCTATGTGTCTGTTTTTGTCATACTGCCTTGATCACTACAGCTTTGTAATATAGCTTGAAGTCTAGAATTGTGATACCTCCAGGTTTGTTTTTCTTTTTCAAGATTGCTTTGGCTATTTGGGGTCTTTACAAATGATTCCATACACATTCCATACAAATTTTAGGATTGTTTATTCTCATTCTGTGAAGAATGCCAGTGTTATTTTTACAAGGATTGCATTAAATGTAGAGATTGCTTTGAGTAGTATAGACATTTTTTTTGAATAGTATAGGCATTTTAACAATATTTGTTCCTCCAGGCCATGAGCATGGACTATTGTTTCCATTTCTTTGTGTCATCTTCAATTTCTTTTATAAGTGCTCTATCGTGCTCTATAGTTTTCAGAATATAGGTCTTTTACCTCTTTGGTTAAGTTTATTCCTAAGTAGCTCGTGATTTTTGGTGCAATTTTAAGTATAATTGGTTCCTGATTTCTCTTTCTACTGCTTCATTATTGGTATGAAGAAATGCAACTGATTTATGCCTGTTGATTTTATACCCTACAATTTTGCTGAATTTATGTATTAGTTCTCACAGTTTTTTGCTGGAGTCTTTTGGGTTTTCTACATTGAGTATCATGTCATATGTGAATAGCAAAAGTTTGTCTTCTTCCTTCCCTCAGAGAACTACCCTATGACTTGTACTACTAGGTATTTACCCAAAGGATACAAAAATACTAATTCAAAGGGTACATGTACCCTGATGTTTATAGCAGCACTATCAACAATAGCCAAATTATGAAAAGAGCCAAATGTCCATCCACTGATGAATGGATAAAGAACAGGTGGTATCATAAGAGACTCTTAATCTCACAAAACAAACTGAGGGTTGCTGGAGGGGAAGAGGGTCAGAGGGAGGGGTGGCTGGTTTATGGGCATTGGGTGCAGTATGTGCTATGGTGAGTGCTATGAAATGTGTAAGCCTGATGATTCACAGACCTGTACCCCTGAGGCAAATAATACATTATATGTTAATAAAAAATTAATTAATGAAAAAAGGTGTGGTATCTATATACAATGGAATATTATTCACCCATAAAAAAGAAAGAAATCTTGCTATTTGCCACAACATAGATGGATCTAGTGAAATTATATATTATGCTAAGGGAAATAAGTCAGATAAAGATTAATACCATAGGACTTCACTCATATGTGGAATTTAAGAAACAAAACAGATGAACATACGGGAAGAGGGGGAAAAAGAGGGTAGCAAACCACAGAGACTCTTAACTATGGAGAACAACTTTGGAAGGGAGATAGGTGAAGGATAGGCTAAATAGGTGATAGGTATTAAGGGGGTCACTTGTGGTGAGCACTGGGTGTTATATGTAATTGATGAATAAATTCTACTTCTGAAAACTGTACTATACTGAATGTTAATTAAAATTTTAAAAAAATTTGAAACAAGAGGGGCACCTGGGTGGCTCAATGGGTTAAACCTCTGCCTTCGGCTCAGGTCATGATCCCAGGGTCCTGGGATCGAGCCCTGCATCAGGCTCTCTGCTCGGCAGGGATACTGCTCCCCCTGACCCCCGCCTGCCTCTCTGCCTACTTGTAATCTCTGTCTGCCAAATAAGTAAATAAAATCTAAAAAAAAATTTTTTTGAAACAAGAAAAAGTCTATGGAAAATGGATAAAATATATAGTTAATAATAAAAAAATGGGCACCTATGTGGCTCAGTGGGTTAAAGCGTCTGCTTTCAGCTCGGGTCATGATCCCAGGGTCCTGGGATTGAGCCCTGCATTGGGCTCTCTGCTTGGCAGGGAGAATGCTCCCCCACCCCGCTCTCTCTGCCTACTTGTGATCTCTGTCAAATAAATAAATAAAATCTTTAAAAAAAATAATAAGAAAGAAATAAAGAAAAAAGAAACCTTTATCCATGAGACTAGGAATTATTCAGGAAATGCACATTATCATCATTTCTATTCAACTATAAATTGAAGGTCCTGGCCAGTATGCAGAGGAGAGACAAGTACACAAAACACATAAGTGCTGGGATAGAGTAAAGAAAAGAAAAACAATATTATTATCCTCAGCAACTTTTGTACATAGAAGATATCCATAGATACATTTTTAGACTTAATATCTATATTTAACAAAGTCCCTGTATATAAAATGCACAAAACATTGCCATCTATGACAACAAATATATAAGGAAATAAAAATTTTAAGATAACATTTATAAAATATCAAAAAGTCAAATATCCAGTAGTAATGCTAACAAAAATATTTAAGCATTCTATACTGAATCTTATCAGAAATTAAAGAACATCTTGGTAAATTTAGGAATATTCTAAGATTATGAACTGAAAGGCTCAATACTCTGAAGATAGTATTTTTCCCAAATTAACTCCTGTATGCAACATTCATTAGCCAATGCTAAAATTTGTGTGAAAATTAAACTGGCCTGAAGAGCCTTAAGGAAGAATACTGAAGTAGAATAGGTATTTTAAACAAGATTTATGATACCGAAAATAAAAAGTTTTTAATACAGTCACAGAAATTCAAATGATGTTATTAGTTAAGGATATAAAGTAGACCAATGGCACAAAACATAGTCCAGGAAAAGCCCACTCATGTACAGTTATTTGATTTATGACTAAGGTAATCCTGCAGTGCACTGCAGAAAGCCTATCTTTTTTCTTTTTCAATAACTATGCTGTCTATTGAATATCTATAGAGAAGAAACATTTTGTATATGTGGCACCATTTACAAAATTCTATTCCTTAAAGATTGTAGTTTTTAATATAAATGACAGTGTCCAGGCCAGATGAAGTAACAGAACTTAATGTATGCTCCTATTTGAAAAATTACTTTTTTAAAACTGGAAAATTTCTAAGTACAGATTTTTAAAAACTTGTTGTCAACACACTGGACATCAAAAAATGATAGACAGCCATCCTCAAAGACAGGAAACAGATAAGGTCCATTATCCTAACTTAACTGCCCAGGCAAAGTCATTAAGCCATGGGTAGGGAGGGAGAACCCAGGCAGAACTCAGCTGTTGCCTGAATCAAAGAGATGGATCTGGTTGTTAAAGGAGGACAAAGCAGCTAGTTTTCATGGCAAGTTGCTGAAAAGGACAGAGCTTCATAGAGCAAGAACTCTGGGCATCTCCAGAAGGCCCCACTCAGCTGAGTAGTGATCAACCCATGCATTTGAGGGAACTACCAGGGACTGGAAAAAGAACCAATGGAAAAAAAAATAGAGAAAATAACCCTTTGTGCTTATACAGGAGCAGAAATAGTCCATTTATAATCACATTTCTCCATCATTTTATTGTCCCACATTAATGGGTGGAAATGCAGAAAGCAGTGATTATATTTCTATCTTTTGTTGTATTTACTGTAACATCTCTTGTATGATTTGCAATCCATGCAGAAATAAAATTCATGACAAGAATAACACAGGAGTGAAGAGATAAAGTATAGTGTTCTTATATACTTTGTAAAGTATTACAATAACACTGGGAGGTTGGCTGTGATAAGTTAAAGATGTATACCATGTGCAACCACTCTGGAAAACAGCATGGAGGTTCCTCAAAAAATTGAAAATAGAACTACTTTATGACCCGACAATTGCACTACCAGGTATTTACCCTAAAGATACAAACGTAGTAATCCAAAGGGGCACATGTACCCAAATGTTTATAGCAGCAATGTCCACAATAGCCAAGTTATGGAAAGAACCTAGATGTCCATCAACAGATGAATGGATAAAGAAGAAGTGGTGTATATATATACACAATGGAATACTATGCAGCCATCAAAAGAAATGAAATCTTGCCATTTGCGATGACATGGATGGAACTAGAGGATATTATGCTTAGCGAAATAAGTCAATCAGAGAAAGACAACTATCATATGATCTCCCTGATATGAGGAAGTGGAGATGCAACGGGGGTGGGGGTTAAGGTGGTAGGAAAAGAAAAAATGAAACAAGATGGGATCAAGAGGGAGACAAACCAAAAGAGACTCTTAATTTCATAAAACAAACTGAGGGGGGTGGGGGGGAGGGGTTTTGGGAGAGGGGGGTGGGGTTACATTATATGTTTAAATAAAAAAAAACTTTAAAAAAAAAAGATGTATACCATGACCCATATAGCAACCACATAAATAAGAGAGCAAAGAGTTACAACTTATAAGCCAACAAAAGAGGTAAGATACATCATTAAATGCTCAATTAATTCCAAATTAATTCAAGAATAACAAAAAGACAGCAAAGAACAGACAGGATAAATATGGAAAAAAAGAAAGTATAATTAAACCAAATCATATTATTAAATATATTTAATGTATATGGTCTGAACATCCCAATTCAATGGTAAAGATTGACAGAATGGCTAAAGAAAGATAAAGTAAAATCTGCCTATAAGAAACACACTCCTCACTACAAGTAGATTAAAAGTAGAACAGAAAATCACATTGCATGCTAACACTAATCATACGACAACAGTAATCAGAATAACACTGGAGTGGCTATAAAAATGGCCATTTTTGGGATAAGCCACAGAAAGGCTGTTTGTAGCCTGTGACAATCATCATAAGTGATCCTGAAGTCTAGACAGAGGCCAATGTGAGACGGGGTGACAGATATGAGCCCATCAACCACATTTTCTCCTTCATTACCTCACCTTCACTGGAACTACAGCAAGCAATTATTTTTTTTCTTTTGTTGTAACAAACATTGCATTTGGGCTTTTGTTTATAAAGAGTATTTACCACTGAGGGACAGGGTGCTCAGAACAGAAGTTCAAGAGGCCACTGTCTCCACAGCCACATCTAGTCTGGCTATACTCAGTCCACTCTATGCAAAACAATTATTCAAATATAAAAGGATAGGACCGTTTCCCTAATTTATAATCTATGAAGAAAATCTAACATGAGCTCTTTCACAGCCTTACCTGGAGAAAAGAGAGATGTTATTGACACAGTTTTTGTTGTAATTAAATTACTTATCTTGTTGATTGTCAGAAGGCTTAGTTAGCAGATCAAAGGATCTAAGGATCTAAGAAAGCAAGTTTCTTAGAATAAAGGTGTTTTTATTTAGAAAATACATTTCAGTATATGAACTTTTTATAGTCTAAAATAAGAATTTGAAATTATTAAAATGAAATTAGTTCTTGAGATAAAGAATTATTTTTCTCTGGAAATGCTGGTAAGTGTAGAAATGCTTTCATAGGCACTATTTAACTGTTTTAATCTCATGAAACTCATGAGGCAGAGAAAATTATTCCAATTTCATATTCAGAAACTGAGGCTCTGACTGGGCCAATCCTTAAATTCATATAGCTAGTTTTTAACAAAAACTGGAGCTAAAGTTTTTCAATAACAATTAAAGTATCATTAATGCTACATCACAGTTACCTCATAACATATGTTGCTAATGAATTTAACCTGAACAATTGACCCTTAAAGTGAGAAGTATTTTTTAAACTATAATCTCTTTAAATTTGAAGGAAAATAATGAGAAAAATGTTGGCTTATTCAATATTGATTTTAATGTCAGAACCAGGGTCTATATTTAACTATCAAATTGACTATTTTATTTTCCAGACATGTTAACCTAATTGAGTTGCTCTAGTACCATCCATTAAATTTAATCAAAAGCATTGGGGAAAACATTTTTCATTCTTGTAAAGATTCAAATCATGATTCAATGGCTCACTCTTCCAAACATATTTGTTCCAATGTGTTATGTCTCCTACTTTTTTAAAATAATATAAGGTACCTCAAAAATTATCATTATTTATGTACTTAAAGGAATTATTTGACCCAGGAGTTCCATTTTAGCCCTATCAATAAATCAATTAGAAAGCTTGTTGAACATTTATTATCAGATCAATAAAGAAAACACAGGAATAAAATGTATTATCCTAATTCTTAAAAGGTTTACGATCTAGCATTAGAAAGAACATAAAGGCAAATACTAAGTAAAATAAAAGAGTAAGGGGATAATGAAGGAAAACTAACTTTAAATAATGGGAAGTCATAATAAAGTGAGGTAATAAAATTATCAGTATACAAACCATGTGAAAAAAAAACAAACCCACAATTTTAGGTCTAAACTCTGGGGCATGCTTTAAGTGCTATAAGATTTCTGAGTAGGGAAAATAATGTGTGGTGGGATAATTAAGAACACTTCATGAATTCCAAAAATTACTACTGAAGTAGACATTACTCAGAAGACAAGGTAAATGAGAACAATTTTATCATTGGATGGAGTGACTCTTATTACCCTTATAGAGATCAATTGATCATATATCAACATTCCCTCTACTTCTCTACTCAGAATGAAAGGATACCTCATAGGTAAATCATTCACTCAGTGAGGTAAAATAGTAGTCCAATAGTAAAGCACAGACTGATTTCAAGAGGGTCAAAAGTGGAAGTGGAGAAATCATATTGAGACTACTGTAATTATCAAGGTGGAAGATTATGGTGGATTGGACTTGAAAATTAACAATAGAGAGGAGAGATATCCATGTATCCAAATATGTTTTGTCAGCAGAACTCTCAAGAGTGCTACTGAACTGAATATAGTGCTAAGAAGAAGACCTGAAGAGGAAAATGAATATATTTTACTGAGTTCTACTATTTATTTGAGAAATGCAAGTTTCTTAGCTTCAGATAGCAAAGACCTTCCTTTGTTTTTCTATTCATTGCTCTCCTTCCATTTGGTTTACAACTGATGAATACCGTTGATTGTTATTAGCAGTTAAGAACAGAGACAAAATTTTAAACCTCTTGTAGCTAAGAAAGCTCCAGTACAGAAAAGTCAGGATTTGAATCATACTTAAAAAGTAGAGAATAAAAAAAGAAAAAAGACCTAGCCAAGATCAATACTCATCTTCAGACTACTATGAAAAATAAAATTCATAAAGCCTAGAGTTACTTTTAAATAATTTTAATGTACTTATAAAAATCAACACAGAAATGGGAAAAGTAATTATTTAGAAAGAAAATTAGGATTATTTAAAGACTTATTTATAGGGCACCTGGGTGGTTCATTTGGCTGGGGTCATGATCCCAGAGTCCTGAGATCAAGCCCCATGTCAGGCTCCCTGCTCAGCAGGAAGCCTACTTCTCCTTCCCCCATGCCTGCTGCTTGTATTCCCTCTCTCACTGTCTCTCTCTCTCTCTCTCTCTCTCTGTTAAATAAATAAATAAATACATAAATACATAAATATATATCTTTTAAAAAGTTAAAGACATATATTTGAGAGAGAGCTCATGCATATTTGTGGGTGAGGGGCAGGGATGGAGGGAGAGAGAAAGAGAAATTCAAGCAGACTCTGCTGCTGAGCATGGAGCCTGGCACCGAGCTCAATCTTACAATCCTGAGATCAACACCTGAGCCAAAACCAAGAGTTGTACACTCAACCGAGTGTGCCACCCAGGCACCCTGAAAATTGAGATTTAAAAATTAATAACATTTCTGCTCAATTTTGCTGTGAATTTAAAACTGCTCTAAAAATGATAATATTTTTAAAAATGAGTAACACAACCCTGAATCTAAACACCAATATTATTCTTTAAAAAATATGGGAAAGAGGATTTCTAGAGAAAATATTAAAACAAGTGAATTCTTTAAAAGATTGCAAAAGGGAAAATAGAAGAGGTAACATACCTAAAATAGTTGTCATTTTTTGAACATTTATTATTTAGTGGGAACTATTTTAAATATTTAATCCTCTTGGCAATAAAAACTTATAATTTTAATTATGTTCAAAAAATGAAAAAATATTTTAAATATTAAAAACTAAAGAAACGGGCACCTGGCTGGCTCAGTTAGTTGAGTGTTGGACTCTCATTTTTGGCTCAGTTCATGATCTCAGCTTCGTGTCAGCCTCCACACTGGGCTGAAACCTGATTAGGATTCTTTCTCTCCCTCTCTCACTGCCCCTCTCCCCAACTCCAAAAAAAGAAAAACAAACAAAAAAAATCACATAATACAATAACACAAATAACATGGTTTTCAAAAGTAAGTGATGAGAAAAGGAATATATTCACTTACACTAAAAAGAAATAGATTCTGAAACTAGAAAAAATACAAAATCCCCAAATAGACTGTTGTGTTAAAGCATACTGAAAAAATAAAATAATACAGAGATAGTGAGAAAGTAGAAGTGCAAAAAATATGCTAAAAATGCCAAGATATCATAAAAAGAAGTGTTGGGAGTAATGATTTAAAAAAATGAAGTAGAATATACCAATAATGCAAAGATAGTTTAACACTTAAAATTTTTCTATTTAGGGGGGAGACCAAGATGGCGGAGACGTAGCAGGCTGAGATGACATCAGGCAGCAGGAGATCAGTTAGATAGCCTATCAAACCATTCTGAACACCTAGGAATCCAACAGGAGATTGAAGAGAAGAAGAGCAACAATTCTAGAAACAGAAAATCGACCACTTGCTAAAAGGTAGGACCAGCGGAGAAGTGAATCCAATGTGAGAGGAAGATAGACCCTGGGGGAAGGGGCCAGCTCCTGGCCATCACTGGAACAATGAAGCACAAAATCAGGACTTTTAAAAGTCTGCTCCACAGAGGGACATCACTCCAGAGACTGAACTGGGGTGAAGACCTCATGGGGAAAGCATGGACTCAGATCCCACGGGGTCACAGAAGGATTGGGGGTGTCTGAGTGTTGCAGAGCTCACAGGTATTAGAGCAGGGAAGCCGGCTGCGGAGACAGAGCCAAGGAGTGAACTCTCAACTCGGGGTTACCTTGAACCGTAATCTGTGACAGGTCCGGTGCTCTGTGCGTGGGGTCCCCCAAGATCCGGAGAGACTCCGACCTGGGAGAGCCCAGAGATCTGCAGGGCTTGAAGACTCCAGGTGGGACTCTGTGCCAGAGACAGAGATGCTTGGTCACAGGCTGGGTGACCTCGGAGCGCAGCCAGAGGCCAGTGAGACGGGAACGATTGCATGCAATTTTCTCCAAGCGTGGCTGGAGGCTGGGGAGACGGGAGTAATTAAGCGCTTTTCTCTGAAGGCGCACTGAAGACTGGGGCCCCGAGCTCTCGGCTCCTCTGAGCCAGAGATTGGAAGGCTGCCATTTTCATTCCCATCCTCCAGAACGCTACAGAAAGCATTCAGGGAACTAAAGTCCCTGAAAGCGAACCTGAAAGGATTACTTAGCCCAGCCCCTGGTAAGGGTGGTGCAATTCTACCTGGGGCAGAGACACTTGAAAATCACTACAACAGGCCCCTCCCCCAGAAGATCAACAAGAAATCCAGCCAAGACCAAGTTCACTTAACAAGGAGAACAGCGGAATTCCAGAGGAGGAGAAAGCAAAGCATGGAATTCTTGGCTTTCTCCCCATGAATCTTTAGTCTTGCAAAGTTAATTAATTTTTTTAAAAATTTTTCTCTTCTGCTAATTTTTTTAACTTTTACCCTTTCTTCTTTTAACGTTTTTTAACTAGTTTATCTCAATAACTTTCTTAAAAAAAATCTTTTTTTGACCCTTTATTAGTATAGTCATATTTTATACTTCACTGTATCTAACTTTATTCTTTGTATACACATAGGGTTTTTTTTTCTTCTAAAAAATTTGGGGCACAACTTCTTCTAATAGATCAAAATACACCCCAAATCTAGTACCAGGCTTGATCTAGTCTCCAGCCCAAGGAAGTTCTCTCCACTTTCTTTTTTTCTTTTTTATTCTCCCTACCAGCTTACCTTATCAACTCCTTTGTTAGAAAAAAATTTTTTTTCATCTTTATAGTCATATTTTATCCCTTCATTGTGTTTACCCTTATATATGTTTTTCATTCTTTAAAATTTTGGGAGATAGTATCTTCTAAGAGACCAAAATACTCCCAAAATTAAGTGGGTGACCCTGTTTTAATCACCAGTCTAATACATATATATTTTTTTCTTTTTTAATATTTATTTTCTTTATTTGTGTTCTCTTTTTTAAAATTTTTTTCTCTTTTCTGAACTTCTTTTTACCCCCTTTCTCCCCAAGCCCCCAAAGATTTGGGGTCTTTTCTGATTTGGTTAAAGCACATCTTCCTGGGGTCTTTGCCACCCTTTTAGTATTACATTTGCTCCTTCATATATTCTTATCTGGACAAAATGACAAGGCGGAAAAACTCACCACAAAAAAAAAAAAAAAAGAACAGGAGGCAGTACCAAAGCCTAGGGACCTAATCAATACAGACATTGGTACTTTGTCATATCTGGAATTCAGGACGACGATTCTCAAGGTTCTAGCCGGGCTCAAAAAAGGCATGGAAGATATTAGAGAAACCCTGTCCGGAGAAATAAAAGCCCTTTCTGGAGAAATAAAAGAACTAAAATCTAACCAAGTTGAAATAAAAAAAGCTATTAATGAGGTGCAATCAAAAATGGAGGCTCTTACTGCTAGAATAAATGAGGCAGAAGAAAGAATTAGTGATATAGAAGACCAAATGACAGAGAATAAAGAAGCTGAGCAAAAGAGAGACAAACAACTACTAGACCACGAGGGGAGAATTCGAGAGATAAGTGATACCATAAGACGAAACAACATTAGAATAATTGGGATTCCAGAAGAAGAAGAAAGAGAAATAGGAGAAGGTATATTAGAGATAATTATTGTAGAGAATTTCCCTAATATAGCAAAGGGAACAAGCATCAAAATCCAGGAGGTGCAGAGAACGCTCCTCAAAATAAATAGGAATAGGTCCACACCCCGTCATCTAATAGTAAAATTTACAAGTCTTAGCAACAAAGAGAAAATATTGAAAGCAGCACGGGACAAGAAGTCTGTAACATAAAATGGTAAAAATATTAGATTGGCAGCAGACTTATCCACAGTGACCTGGCAGGCCAGAAAGAAATGGCATGATATATTCAGAGCACTAAATGCGAAAAACATGCAGCCAAGAATACTTCATCCAGCTAGGTTATCATTGAAAATAGAAAGAGAGATTAAAAGCTTCCAGGACAAACAAAAACTGAAAGAATATGTAAACACCAAACCAGCTCTACAGGAAATATTGAAAGGGGTCCTCTAAGCAAAGAGAGACACTAAAAATATTATCAGAAAAGAACAGAGACAATATACAGTAACAATCACCTTACAGGCAATACAATGGCACTAAATTCATATCTCTCAATAGTTACCCTGAACGTAAATGGGCTAAATGCCCCAATCAAAAGACACAGGGTTTCAGAATTGATAAAAAAAACAAAACCCATCAATATGCTGCCTATAAGAAACTCATTTTAGACCCGAAGACACCTCCAGATTGAAAGTGACGGGGTGGAAAACAATTTACCATGCTAATGGACATCAGAAGAAAGCTGGGGTGGCAATTCTCATATCAGATCAATTAGATTTTAAGCCAAAGACTGTAATAAGAGATGAGGAAGGACACTATATCATACTCAAAGGGTCTGTCCAACAAGAAGATCTAACAATTTTAAATATCTATGTCCCTAACATGGGAGCAGCCAACTATATAAACCAATTAATAACAAAATCAAAAAAACACATTGACAAGAATACACTAATGGTAGGGGACTTTAACACACCCCTCACTGAAATGGACAGATCATCCAAGCAAAAGATCAACAAGGAAATAAAGGTCTTAAATGACACACTGGAGCAGATAGACATCACAGATATATTCAGAATATTCCATCCCAAAGCAACAGAATACACATTCTTCTCTAGGGCCCATGGAACATCCTCCAGAACAGATCACATCCTGAGTCATAAATCAGGTCTCAACTGGTATCAAAAGATTGGGATCATTCCCTGCATATTTTCAGACCACAATCCTCTGAAGCTAGAACTCAATCACAAGAGGAAATTTGGAAAGAGCACAAATACATGGAAACTCATCAGCATCCTTCTAAAGAATGAATGGGTCAACCAGGAAATTAAAGAAGAATTGAAAAAAACCATGGAAACAAATGATAATGAAAACACAACGGTCCAAAATCTGTGGGACACAGCAAAGGCAGTCCTGAGAGGAAAATATATAGTGATACAAGCCTTTCTCAAGGAACAGGAAAGGTCTCAAATACACAACCTAACCCTACACCTAAAGGAGCTCGAGAAAGAACAACAAAGAAAGCCTAAACCCAGCAGGAGAAGAGAACTAATAAAGATCAAAGCAGAAATCAATGAAATAGAAACCAAAAAAACAATAGAACAAATCAATGAAACTAGGAGCTGGTTCTTTGAAAGAATTAATAAGATTG